>JAPDDO010000064.1:37500-90358 GCA_027422415.1 Schizothorax lantsangensis
TTTTGACAACTATTAATTGAAGCCAGTATTACCATGTAAAATGGTAAAGCAAGATCAGATTTATATTTGATTACACAAATGTTTCGCTTTCTAGGAATGATCCTAATTTAAGTATTTCTCACCACAGCTATATTTTTATGGCGGCTTCTAAGAATAGCCGGGAGATTCCTGTGCTGCTGTGTGCATGATAACTCTGGTGTGTACCAATATTATTCTTTAAGAAATTACAAATAATACAAGTTTATTATGAACACATTGAAAACGTTCTTACCAAAGGTAATGTGATTATGCGTTCACAGACGTTCAGCTCTCAGTTGAAGAAACAGCGCCATCTCCTGGTGTAAGCTCTGTACGAGCATGGGGTTATGGTGAAGGTGGAGGTATCAGCACAGTTTAGACAGGTGAGGCACATGTGACAGTCTTTCATTCACTAACTGGACAGGCTTTGATCAGATTGAAATTATTTGCATCTGAATTTCTTAATTTTAAATGATTGATGACATCGTGTTGAAGTGTTAAATTGTACAATGCTAATGGCCTTTCCATTCTTTTTTCATACAGAACACTTGGATCAAGATTAAAAAACAGATTTAAGTTTAGCATTTATAAGATGGAGGATTGGCCCCTTGAAATCATTGTTGCCCCAGCCACATCTGTTGCAAATTCCCGAGAGGAGCTGATGTAGAGGTGGGGCAGAGTTACTGGCGCTCTAGCCAGGGGCGAGACAAGCTTGCATTATTACAGTATTACTTTGCCCATCGCCCATTATAGACCAAATAACATAATCTATTAAAGGTGCAAAATGCATTTAGCCTACTTACACATATTTGAGAATCGAGATATTTCATGATATATTTTGGGGATATATCGAATAAAAAAAAATAAAATAATAATAATAAAACCCCTGCTGAAAAAAAAACGACAATAGACACCATTACAAAATTAGTAATGGTTTTACTGGTTATAATGGGACTTGTATTGGTTTTACTGGAAACTGTAATGGACCCTGTTGGTCAAGTCAAGTCACCTTTATTTATATAGCGCTTTTAACAATACAAATTGTGTCAAAGCAACTGCACAATATCAAAATGGGAAAATAGTGTCAATAATGTAAAATGACAAGATTAAACACTCAATTTTCAGTTAAAGGCATTTCATTATTGAATTCAGTGATGACATCGTCCAGCTCAGTTCAGTTCAAAAAGTTTCTGTTCAATCAAGTCGACGATATTGCTGGAAATGAAGTGTCCCCAACTAAGCAAGCCAGAGGCGACAGCGGCAAGGAACCAAAAACTCCTCTGGCCAGACGACACAGCAGTTCAATTCCAACTGCTGCAAAGTCAGATTGGAGGGCTCAACTGGTTCCCGAGGTCTTGTCCTGATGGCTGTCTAGGTGACGGGGTCCTCACTGGGGATCTGTCTCTGGGGCTCATCTCAGCCCCAATCACACTGCACGTTGGTCCCGGAAAATTGCCGGAGTGCCTTCTGTGTGAATGCAAACACGTCCCGGGATTAATTCCGGGATTGATCCCGGGTTGGGGACCTAGTAACATTGCCGGGTTCAGTCCCGGAACGAGCGCTGTGTGAACAAAAGCCGGATCAATGCCGTAAAGGGTGTGTCGTAGTGATGACGCACTTTATCGTTCGACTGTTTTACCGGGTGTTTTGAAGGCAGATCAACGTTCACACGACGAAAAATATGTAAACTGGAATGAAGCAGCGATCAGGGAGCTCCTCACTGTCCGCGCTGAAGCTGAAATCATTCTCCAGTTTAGTGAAATGGTGAGTGCGCATTATACACGTCACATGAAAGGTCACGTGTCTTTACGGGAATCTTTACGGGTTGTGTGTGAATGCACGCACAGATTCCGGAAAATCACTGGCAGTGTGAATGCAGCAAATCTGACGATCCGGGAACAAATGCCGGAACACATTACCCGTGTATTTTCCGGAATCTCTGTGTGAAAGGGGCCTGGTCTCCGCTGACGTTCAGGGCTGTAGAGGTCGTCTCTAGGTGCTGATCCACCATCTGATCTGGTGACTGCAGTGACCTCGGAATAAGAAAGAAACAGACTAATATTAGCGTAGATGTCAATCTTTTTACGATGTAACAAGTACATCGTGTTATGGGAAGTGTTCCCGGTTCCAGTTGATCTCGGAATAAGAAATAATTTTTATATTTTTTTTTTTTTCTACAATGTCCTCATTTGTATATCTGTATAGTTTGCATGTACATATGGTTAAACTGTATTTATCTGTATTTGTAAGTCTACTGTCAGTGTTTAATGTTAACTGTATGCACCAAGGGTCAGAGAGTAACACAATTTCAATTCTCTGTATGTATGTGCTGTACATGTGGAAGAATTGACAATAAAGCAGACTTGACTTGACTTGATCTAATTAATGCAGCCTAACAATCCTTTAACGGATTTGAATAATAGAAGTGTATTAGTTTGTTATGTGTACGCCAGGTTAAAGAGGTGGGTCTTTAATCTAGATTTAAACTGACAGTGTGTCTGCCTCCCGAACAGTGTTTGGTAGATTGTTCCAGAGTTTGGGTGCTAAATAGGAAAAAGATCTGCTGACCGCAGTTGATTTTGATATTCTAGGTATTATCAAATGGACAGAGTTTTGAGAATGCAGCGGACGTTGGTCTCTAATTGGTCACCTTCTATTGGTGGCTTGTTAAATCCTAATGGAATATGTCCCAAAACACACTACAGAAAACCATTTTATAATGGTTAAAAGTTGATGGTTTGTATTGTTTGTAATGGTATTTGTAGTGGAAACCATTATAATTTTCTGTGATGGTTTTATTTTATTTTTTTTAGTAGGGACATAAGTCTATATCAGTTATACAGTGGTATACAGTGGTATAACCCTTCACTCGTGCCCCCTCAAAAATAATGAGTGCATGATGCCCCTGACACTATAATACAAAATTATTTGTCAAATAAATGAAACATGATGAAACATCCGTCCACCCCCCCACCATCTCTGGTGTCAAATGAATTCAGTCAATCACTCATTCATTACTCATTCTTCATAAGCAAGAATATCAGGGCTGATATACAGCACACAGCTGAGAGTGTGAAATTCCTTTGATACCAAAGTTCAACAACAGTATTTTTAAGACCAGTAAGTAAGAATAGTTCTTCTTTAACATAAGAAGTCAAAGCATCAAGCTTCCAAATTATGCATAGGCTTAATATAAATAAATACTTTATTGGAGTAGTTTCTTTGTCAAAGCATAGTATCTTACTTTTTGCACCACTACATATCATAAATGCCGTTGCTCACTCCTATTTGAAGACATGACCGTGATATCTGATCTGATATCTGATATTTTTCATTTTACATGAAAAAAAAAAAACGTGATTTAGAAGTGATTTTCTATTTTTCTGTTTTAACCCCCCTCATCAGAACGCTTTGTTTGAATATGCGTGGAGGATTGTAGACTCGGTAGTAAACGCCCACTGCTGTGATTGGCTGACAGTTGTGTTATGTTTGACAGCGTACATCCTTCACAGATGGACACTGCTGTGATTTGGGTTAAAAACGCATAAATACTAAGTATGAATGAATGAATGATGCATTTATATAGCGCTTTTATTGTGTATTGCCATACACCCAAAGCGCTTTACAATCATGTGGGGGTCTCTTCTCAACCACCACCAGTGTACATATCAATCCGTGTATCATTTGTTCCAAAAAAAGAAAAAACCGAATTCAGCTTAAATTTTCATTTTTCGTTCAGGGATAGAAAAATTACTGACAGCTTGAATATTCCAAAATATATATATATATATATATATTAAAAAAATAACATTTGAAAAAAGGTAAATATAAAAGGGGGCTATGGTTTTCCCTGTAAGTCATATTCTATAAAGGACAAAAGATTTATTGCATTTTTTCTTTTTCATCACTTTGAGGGCATTATGAATAGCTCGACACAACTCGTACCGAGGCACAGGGCTTTCTTCTGTATAGACCAGCAGTAGGGGGGGTCCGCGAAATAATTTGCTATAGCCTACTGCGTTTTACAGACTGCTGAAGTCGCTTTTTTATTATGATACATACTGTGATTTATTCCAAAGTGACTTATATGATGCATTTAACTTCAAATAATCGAAATGAAGCCTTTTAAAAGACAAGTATTCGCTGTGGTTCATGTTTGTGGAATGCGCCGGGGTTCTTCTGACGATTTGTGCTCCCCGCTCAGACTGTGCTACCTCCCATTAAAAAGATAGGAAGCACGATAGCGAAAAATGCTGCCTATCAGATTGTGCTACCAGCATCTTATTCATGTGCTTTGAGGCTTTTTTTATGTTCATACCTTCCCCTATCCTAAACCTACCCGTCCACACAATAAAGCAGCGCATTCTGTCGTTCTCTTTATTTTTCAAAGGCATTTGTAGTTATTTTGAACATAACGCTACACAAATAAAAACATTTTACCATACGACTATAAATGACAGAATATTAAGTTATTTCCGCTCGATGGGGAAAAAAAATCCAAGTGAACATCAATCAGTAGCCTATAAAATATACTTATTTTGTCTGAAAAGTATAAAAAATAAGTATTTTATGTAGCTTCTGAAGGGCAGTACTAAAAGAACAAATATGATTTACTCATCATTATCATCTTGTTCAAAAGTTTACACCCCCAGCTCTTAATGTAGGCTATTGATTCCTTCTGGATCATCAGTGAATGTTTTCACCTTTTATAATAGTTGTACGAATTGCCGTGAGATAGCGTTGGTCCTTCAGTTTTCCTCGGAATGAAAAGATGGATCTCAAAATCATAAGTCATTGTTGGACAGGGGCCAAATATGCAGAAGATGCTGGAAAACCAAAGAATTTGCAGGACTTGAAGGATTTTTCTGAAGAACAGCAGGCAGTTGAACTGCTCTGGGCTGCATTTCCCAAAACATTTAAGTGTTTGTAGAAGCTGCAGTCCAGGACAATCAAGGGACTCATGAAAAACTATCACAAAACAAAAAACAGCTGTGGGTCATCCAGGTAATGACACAGTATTAAGAATCAAGTGTGTAAACTGTTCAGCATTTTTATAAATTGTACATATTAATTTTTATAAATTCAGTATGTAAATATCTGTTATGTAAAATTGCTTATTCAGACAGTACTAAATAAAAATAGCATGCAATGTTTATGATCCCTCTTATTTTGTTATTGTATTCTTATTTTGATGGTGCCATTGAGTTGTAGAATATGTGTGTGTGACTGTCTGAGATGGAGCGGTAATCACTGCCCTGACTTTGCAGTGTCCATTGCAAGTGTATTCATTATTGTGTTTGTTTTTGATTAGTATAATTTTTTTTTTCTTTAAATATTTTATTGTTTAATCAGTTTAATGATTTACTTGAAGTGTCTGTGTTTGTAAAATATTTTTTTCAATCTAAATGATTAGTTAAATGTTGCAGTCCTGTTGCGTTTGTTGAATAATATTTGCAGTCCTGTTAAATATTTGCAGTCCTGCATTTGCTGAAGAATAAAATTGAGTTTTGTTGATACTTTGCTGTGTTTGTGGCTTTCTTTACAGTTTTAATGAGTGCATGTGACGCGTTTTTGTGTAGAAGGCCAGTAGCATTTAAATATATTAAGTGCACGGTCATTTACGGATGTTTACTGAGATATATGATTGGCCGTTTACGGAGATTAAACTGTTTGTGAACAGGACGATACGTGCAAGCTTGTTGATAGGGGGGCACTGGCTTACTTAATTAATTAATTAATAATAATTATATATATTAAAAAACACCTGTTTTTGATAGTCCAGTGGTTAGCTCGCTGACGTATGGTGCAGCTGCACCTCTGACAAACTCGGTTCGAGTCCCGTCTCGGGATCTTTCGACAGGACAGTTACCAACTTTTCACACTTTCCTGTCACTCTCTATTCTCCTGTCTGCTAAAAGCATGAAAAAGGCCAAAAATAAAATAAAATGACTGCCTCACCTGAACATGAGTTCGGGCAAGTGTTGACCGAACAAGATTTCGGCTCTAAGTGATAACCACTGAAGAATATTTCGACTATTAATGATAACCACTGAACAATATTTGAACTAAATGAGAACTGCCCTGTTGACTGAACAAGATTTCGGCTCTAAGTGATAAAAACTGAAGAATATTTCGACTATTAATGATAACCACTGAACAATATTTGGGCTTAGTGATAATCACTGAAGAATATTTGGGCTAAATTTGGGCTACTGCTTCTGAAATATCTGCGCACGGCTCTGCTTATGGCATTCATGCAGTCCAGGTTCGAGGGGACCGACAACAAGCCAGAAGTCCTTCTCTCCTTCGATCCAGAAAAGATGAAAGAGAAGAACTTTCTGAACGACACGATTGAAATATTTCATCTAAGGACAAATGTTGGAAAGCCCTCTGCAAACATGCTGGATGGAGCGTTTAAAGTGCACACTTCCTGGGACGGGTGTTCTGCTGCAACAATTCAAGTCATTACCCAAGTCTCAGTCACTGACGACATATGGCGAGCACCGATCAGAATAACAAGTTTTCCTCATTATGTTGCAATCATTTATTTTCTCATTGAATCTTGGCATAAAAGAGACATGCAGGCCACTGACTTTTTAGTTGGTAAATTCACGATACAGATGCGACCAAACGATCTGTACTGTTGTCCAATCAAAAAAGATGAGCAAGACATAAGCCTTCAACACAAAAGACTTTCTTATGCAACACTGAAAACATCAAGATGTTTCAATAAGAAATATTCTGAGACAGTTTGGTTCTACATGAATGGGAACCGTGACAAAGTCGATCGTTATATACAGACTCCTCAAGACGCCATTGCACTATGTGCAGTTTTGTTCTCTGAAGTGATCAGGTATCCTGACATGTTTTTTCACAACATCCTCCTGATGCAGCACTTCAAGTCATGGGATGAGTTTCATGACAATCATCCCATGTTGACAGGAGGGTCATGGAAAGGTGGATCAAGCAAGCCGGACCAAGTGATTGTTCCAGAAAAGGTTAAACAGAGAGAAGAAAAAACCCTCTTCAGTTGTGTCAAGAAACTAATGAGACATAAGGAGAAAAGAGGAACTCTATTCCACAGTGCTCCTGAAAATGAAGAAGCACTTAACTGATGTCAACCGTGTTTTATTTCTCTGTTTGTAAATCCCATTTTTTCTGCACAGGAAACTTCTGTCATCAAGACAAATGTATTCTGTTTAATAAACATGTCTCATTGACTTTGTGTCATTGTCAACTCTGTTTACTATAGAGGTAAAGATGAAATTTTACATTTTAATCGTCATTTAAATTTGTAGAATCATTAAGAAGAAACATTTAAAAAATCCCTTTCTTTCAGATTCTCACCTTCAGTTCTGCAGCGCTTTACACAACACAGATTAAATGAACACGAATGATTTTTGTTTTAAAAAAATGATAATTTTTTTTATGAGGTACCACTGAACAAGATTTCGGCTCACACTTTCCTGTAATTTTGTACAATGGCGTGAACACTAACAAAATCTCATGAACATGAACAAAAACTCAAAAAGTCATGAACATAAGCAAAATCTCAAAAAGTCACGAACATGAAGAAAATCTCAAAAAGACATGAACATGAAGAAAATCTCAAAAAGACATGAACATGAAGAAAATCTCAAAAAGACATGAACATCAACAAAATCTCAAAAAGACATGAACATGAAGAAAATCTCAAAAAGACATGAACATGAAGAAAATCTCAAAAAGACATGAACATGAAGAAAATCTCAAAAAGACATGAACATCAACAAAATCTCAAAAAGTCACGAATTTGAACAAAATCTCAAAAAGACATGAACATGAAGAAAATCTCAAAAAGACATGAACATGAAGAAAATCTCAAAAAGACATGAACATGAAGAAAATCTCAAAAAGACATGAACATCAACAAAATCTCAAAAAGACATGAACATCAACAAAATCTCAAAAAGTCACGAATTTGAACAAAATCTCAAAAAGACATGAACATGAAGAAAATCTCAAAAAGACATGAACATGAAGAAAATCTCAAAAAGACATGAACATGAAGAAAATCTCAAAAAGACATGAACATGAAGAAAATCTCAAAAAGACATGAACATGAAGAAAATCTCAAAAAGACATGAACATGAAGAAAATCTCAAAAAGACATGAACATGAAGAAAATCTCAAAAAGACATGAACATCAACAAAATCTCAAAAAGACATGAACATGAAGAAAATCTCAAAAAGACATGAACATGAAGAAAATCTCAAAAAGACATGAACATGAAGAAAATCTCAAAAAGACATGAACATCAACAAAATCTCAAAAAGACATGAACATCAACAAAATCTCAAAAAGTCACGAATTTGAACAAAATCTCAAAAAGACATGAACATCAACAAAATCTCAAAAAGACATGAACATGAAGAAAATCTCAAAAAGACATGAACATGAAGAAAATCTCAAAAAGACATGAACATGAAGAAAATCTCAAAAAGACATGAACATGAAGAAAATCTCAAAAAGACATGAACATGAAGAAAATCTCAAAAAGACATGAACATGAAGAAAATCTCAAAAAGACATGAACATGAAGAAAATCTCAAAAACATGACATGAACATGAAGAAAATCTCAAAAAGACATGAACATGAAGAAAATCTCAAAAAGACATGAACATGAAGAAAATCTCAAAAAGACATGAACATGAAGAAAATCTCAAAAAGACATGAACATCAACAAAATCTCAAAAAGACACGAACATGAAGAAAATCTCAAAAAGACATGAACATGAAGAAAATCTCAAAAAGACAT
The DNA here is from genome assembly GCA_027422415.1 of Schizothorax lantsangensis. NCBI lineage: Eukaryota > Metazoa > Chordata > Actinopteri > Cypriniformes > Cyprinidae > Schizothorax > Schizothorax lantsangensis. The sequence continues at coordinate 46,318 of JAPDDO010000064.1, forward strand.
GAACATGAAGAACATCTCAAAAAGACATGAACATGAAGAAAATCTCAAAAAGACATGAACATGAAGAAAATCTCAAAAAGACATGAACATCAACAAAATCTCAAAAAGACATGAACATCAACAAAATCTCAAAAAGTCACGAATTTGAACAAAATCTCAAAAAGACATGAACATCAACAAAATCTCAAAAAGACATGAACATGAAGAAAATCTCAAAAAGACATGAACATGAAGAAAATCTCAAAAAGACATGAACATGAAGAAAATCTCAAAAAGACATGAACATGAAGAAAATCTCAAAAAGACATGAACATGAAGAAAATCTCAAAAAGACATGAACATCAACAAAATCTCAAAAAGACATGAACATCAACAAAATCTCAAAAAGTCACGAATTTGAACAAAATCTCAAAAAGACATGAACATCAACAAAATCTCAAAAAGACATGAACATGAAGAAAATCTCAAAAAGTCACGAATTTGAACAAAATCTCAAAAAGTCATAAAAATGAATAAAAACTGGGAAAGTAACGACAATGAACAAGTACAAATACGACAAACCATTAATAAATCACGCTGTTTTAATGAAACATGTCCAGGATTTGGTCCAAAGGAAAACGGAGAGAACAGCAGCCGCTGAGTTTAGATTCGCTTTCGCTTTGCTTTCACCGGGAGCGCGTTCCCCGCATAAAGACGCAGCTCGCCGCTCATCCACCACAGTACGACGCATCGCTGGAGAAATGAACGATGTAGTGAAGACTGTTTCCCGAAACTACACTGCCATGATGACGTCCCTCAGGGGGTGGAGTAATAACTTCTGCTTAAGGTTTGCATTGACACTGAAAAGCCGTTTGCTGAGACACAGCTCCCAGAGAGCAAGCAACCACTGAAACAATGTTAAGTCACCGTGTCAACGCTGAATGCATTGGATCAATGTGACAAAGTTATGCTGGTTCCATATCACTTTGGCACCCGCAATTAATGCTGAAACAAAGTTGAGATTTCAGCAGAAAATCGTGAAAATGTAATTGAATTAACATTGTGAAGTGATGAGGATTCATCACCATTTCCAAGTTTGGGAAAAACCTTTTAAAGTGAAAAAGACACACTTTCAACAGTAGAGTCAGTTTATTTGTTTTGAAACAGTGTCAATGGCAAAAAGATCAGTCTTTAGAAAATAGAAGTGGGACAAAAGCAATACAATCTTTAAAATGATTCGTTTCAGGAGTCTGATATCAAGCGGTCCAGTGGTTCAAGTATTAAAAAGCTGGCTCACATCAGACTGCTGCCTCTTTTCCTTTGGGTTCTCTGATATCTGAAAAAGAAAGCATGAAGTCACCTAAGAGCAAGTCAAATCAGCTGTAATACATACGGTCACATTCAGGAATATTGATAGGTTAAACGCAGTATGATTGGCTTTTTAAAATGTTCTACTGTCCTGTCCAACGCTACAGGGGCGGTTCTAGACCACAGTAACTGGGGGGGCCAGACAGGGGCCACTTGTGCTTTTAGGGGGCACAATTTTAAAATTTACCTTAACCTACTTTAAGTATTATTCATTCAGTCATTTTTCACCACGTCATGTATCACTGCAGTCTCTAGAATTAATCTATAACAATTTCAACTAAAGTGAATGTTTCATCATGTTTCATTTATTTGACAAATAATTTTGTTTGTATTATAGTGTCAGGGGCATCATGCACTCATTATTTTTGAGGGGGCACGAGTGAAGGGTTATACCACTGTATACCACTTGTGGTGTTTGTAGTTAACCACAACAACAAGGTGGCATTATAGTGTTAAGTGTAGACCTGCTACTGAGTATTCCCTGAGAAGAAGCCACACCCTGTAACAGAAACAGAAAACAGGTAGCATGTGTTGAATAAAGAGTTAAGAGGATTTACTTGTGCATTTACTGAGTACTAGAGGACACAACAAATTGGCGACGATGGTTTATTCCGTGCCTGCGCCTGCTCCTTTTCTGCTATGCTCCAGCGGAGAGCCTGCAATTCCTTTTGTTACTTGGCGGAAAATGTTCGAGACTTACTATTTGCTGGCCATTAATGCTACGGGGGGCTCATGCATGCCTGATGTATTTGCAAGCTTTGCTAAAGCGTGCTGTATTGCTACACAGCTTGGGTACGGAAGGCCAGCGGCTGTTTTACACCCTGCCTGATACTGGAACTACATTTGAACATGCCATGAAAGCACTAGAGCACATGAAGCACTAAGGATCATTTCACGCCGAAAGTTACTCATGTTGTGGTCGCTCGACATCGTTTTCGTCAGCGTTCTCAACGTGCTGACGAGACAATTCCACAGTTCCTGTCTGCTCTGCGGGAACTAGCTTCATCATGTGCATATGCTGATATGGAGAGTGAAATGCTGCGGGACCACATATGCTGGTTGAGCGATCGTATGCGCCAACAGTAGGGGATAGACTGTTGTTGGAACCGTCACTGACGCTGGACTCTGCTGTTACTATTGCGTGTCAAGTGGAACAAGCGCTTTCAAACTCACACATGCTCAGTGCGCAAAGTTCAGTTCATGCCGTGGCATCCAAGCCCTTTCGGCGTCGGAAAAAGAGCACGTCACGTTCAGACGGCGCGAAACCTGTTGCTGATACTACACGGAGAGTAAATCGCATGTGTTATCGATGCGGAGCTAAAAATCACCTTGCTAATGCTGCCGATTGCCCTGCCGCCCGTGCCAAATGCCGTACCTGTGGTAAGATTGGACATTTTTCTAAAGTATGCCGTTCTTCTAAGGACGTTAGGGAAGTAGTCCCTGACGTTGTTGTTCTCTTGACTGATGCTGTGAATACTTCTGCAGACAAACTTTTACCCTGCAGTGTCCATGTAGCTACTACAGACACAAATGGACTTGACCCGCTCAGTTGAGACCGAATTAGTTCACACCAGTGGACACTGGCTCTTCAGTGTCAAGCATCACATTGCCTGAAGCCGTGTACAACAGACATTTTTCGGACTGCTCATGACTCACGGTTCCTAAAGTGAAACTAGTCACCAAAAGTACTTGAAAGAGGAACATGCCGCCGATTCCGTCTGTCGGTCTTGGATGTTTGCATGCAGACGTCTCACTGAATGATAAGGTAACACCTGCGTGTCTTTACATTGTCAGAGGTGGCTCTGCTTTGATGGGTATGGACTTAATTCGAGCTTTGAACTGTTCTTTTCACTTTGGTGCCATGTCTGCACCTGACGGAGTGCACACAGTTGTTGGTGAAACCATTACTGCTCCAAATTCTTCAGTGGGCTGCGTGAAAGGCTTTGTCCATAAGCCTACAGTCAAACCTGATGCTACCCCAGTACGCCAAAAGCTACGCCGACTGCCGTTCGCTGTCCGACAAGCTGTTTCTGCAGAACTGGACTCACTATTGCAAAAGGGCATAATCGAAAAAATCTATTCTTCTCCTTGGATTTCACCTATTGTTGTGACCGCAAAGAAGGGAGGTAAAATTCGTCTCTGTGTTGATCTGCGTGAGCCAAATAAGGCACTAATTGTTGACAGTCATCCTCTGCCGCACATGGAGGAACTTTTGAGTGATCTTAGAGGTGCCTCCGTGTTCACTACAATTGATTTAGCGGCTGCTTACCATCAGCTTACTTTACACGAGGAGTGTCGGGACATCACAGCTTTTATCACGCACGATGGCCTCTTCAGATATTGCCGGGTTCCATACGGCCTTGCCTCTGCGCCAGCTGCGTTTCAAAAAATGATGGAAACTATTCTTAAAGGCATACGTGGAGTCAGGAATTACCTAGACGATATTATCGTATATGGTCCTACTCAGGAAAGTCATGATGCGACGCTGCGCTCTGTCATGCAACATTTATCTGATGCAGCACTAGAATTGAACTGGGAGAAGTGTACTTTCAGCCAGTCGTCCCTAAAATTCCTTGGACATGTGATTTCCAAGAATGGAATTTTCCCAGATGATGAACACATGTCTGCGGTCATTGATGCCCCTGCACCGCACGACCTTGCTTCCCTGCGCTCGTTCTTGGGCCTGATTTCGTGGTACAGCAAATTCCTGCCTAACTTCGCTTCTGTTGCTGAGCCATTGCGTGCGCTGCTGAGAGATGCATCAGATGCTGAGTTTGAATGGACTGACTCTGTTGATTGCAGCTTTAAGGCTTTGAAAGAACTGCTTTCTAGAAGCCCGGTGCTTGCATTGTTTGACCCTTCTCTTCCCATAATAGTATCGACAGATGCATCCGATTATGGACTGGGAGGTGTTTTGACACAAATGCACCCAGATAAGGTTGAGAGAACTGTAGCATTCGCTTCTAGGACCCTTACAGCGGCCGAAAGAAAATACTCTACGGTCGAGAAGGAAGCATTGGCTTGTGTCTGGGCCGTAGAAAAGTGGCGGCCGTATTTATGGGGTCAACACTTTACACTCAGAACTGATCATCGTGCACTTACTACACTACTGGCAACCAAGGGCATTGGCCGGGCTGGTATGCGTGTTGCCCGCTGGTCAGCACGCTTGCTTTGCTACACGTATGATGTTGTATACCGACCTGGAAGCCTTAACTGTGCTGCAGATTGTTTATCCAGGCTGCTATTGCTAACAGAATCAGATGGTGCTCTGGAACCAGAAATGGTTGCTTTTGTTACTGGATTGACTACTTTGTCTATGGAGGATTTCCTTTCTGCTTCGGATTCCTGTCCAGAGTTAGTCATGCTGCGTTCACAAATCGGTCAGGGCTGGCCGAAAATCAGCCGGGAGCTGGATCCTGTTCTGGTGCCTTTCTTTCGCATCCGTGATGAGCTGTGTGTTGATGGTGCGCTGGTGATGAGAGGTGAACATTGTGCTATTGTTCCTTCTGCATTACGCAGTCAGCTAGTACACCTGGCGCATGAGACACACCAAGGAATTGTTCAAACTAAACGGAGGCTGCGTGACTTATTCTGGTGGCCTCAGATGGATGCCCAAGTGCAATCCGCAGTTTCTTCCTGCCTGACCTGCCAAATGAATGATAAATCAGCAAGAACTGCACCTGCTCCACTTCAGCCTGTCAGTCTGCCATCCGATCCATGGCAGAAATTAGGAATCGATATAGTCGGACCGTTTGAGAGTGGACCTTCGGACTGCCGTTTTGCCTGCCTTGCCATCTCCTTAGTGGATTACCACAGTAAATGGCCTGAGGTGGCCTTTGCACCAAATGTTACTGCAGAGGTGGTCATATCCTTCCTTCAATCAGTCTTCAGTAGGGAGGGCAATCCTCAGTGTGTAGTAACCGACAACGGGCCTCAGTTTCTCTCCAGCGTGTTTGCAGCTTTCTTGAAAGAGAGGGGAATAAGTCACATACGTAGCAGTGTGTACTACCCACAGTGCAACGGGGCTGTGGAACGTTGGAACAGAGTTCTGAAGGAATGCATCCTTTCTGCTGAACAAATGGGGAAACCATGGAAACATGCAGTGACTGAGTTCTTGCAAAATTATAGAGCTACTCCACACAGTACTACAGGTGTTTCTCCTTCTGAACTTTTACACCACCGCAAAATGCGTACAAAGCTGAATATTTTTCCTGTGGGGCCTAAGAGTGACAAATGCGCTCAGGTTAAGGACACTGTGAGAAACAAGCAGCTTAAGAGTAAAACGTACACGGACAAAAGGCGTGGAGCCAAGTACCACACATTCAAACCAGGGGACCAGGTGAGGGTGAAAAAACCTGGTAATGTGAAAAAGGGAGTTTCCAAGTTCTCTCCACCCCTGAACATTGAGCAACAAATCGGGAAAAGTACTTTCGTACTGAGTGACAAAAAGAGATGGAATGCATCCAAACTAACCCATTTTACAGGTCCTGTTGCTACACAAAATGAGGACTTGCAGTTACAAGTGACATTTAATCCTAGGAGGAGTAGCAGAGTGTGTAGATTACCTGTGTGGTTGAAAGAATACAGCAAAGTTAACCATTGAGACGTTATACATGCTTGGGAAAAAAAACATCTTGTTTTGGGTGTTACACTGTAAGTTATGTGAACCGTTACAATTGCCTGAAGTGCTTGAAATGTGCTTCAGAAGTAAGATAATTTCATTTACAGTGTTAAATGTCTGTTGTAGGGTTAATGTTAGCAACCGTACACAGTAATGGTTATTTGCTATTTTAGTTACTTAAGTTCTTAATGAGGTTGTCATTTGTTTTAGCCTTTAAACAAAAAGGAGAAATAGAAATGTTCTAAATAACCTGTGATACGAAGAACCCTTTCAAGTGAGAGGGGAAATGTGGTGTTTGTAGTTAACCACAAGGTGGCATTATAGTGTTAAGTGTAGACCTGCTACTGAGTATTCCCTGAGAAGAAGCCACACCCTGTAACAGAAACAGAAAACAGGTAGCATGTGTTGAATAAAGAGTTAAGAGGATTTACTTGTGCATTTACTGAGTACTAGAGGACACAACACCACTGTATAACTGATATAGGCTTATGTTCCTACTGAAAAAATAAATAAATAAATAAAACCATCACAGAACATTTTAATGGTTTCCACTACAAATACCATTACAAACAATCAACTTTTAACCATTAAAAAACGGTTTTCTGGGAGGATCACGTGACACTTCGACGGTGATGCAGGCTTAGTTTTTCGCTCCGCTCACTTTGCCAAATATTTCACGATCCTGTCAGTGAAGTTTGAACCACTCTGCATTAGACCCATCATGAGTGCTAAGGCAGACAAAGGAGATCGGAAAAGGGAGATTGAGCAATCGCCAATGAAGAAAAAATTCAGAGATTCAGCCATCTCCAGTGAAGACCTGGACAGTGCTATTGCTAGCCGCATTGAACTAGCATTTAAAGAACACCAAAGCAATTTGAATTCGGTTGTGAACTCGGCAGTAAGAGATGCGATGGACTCTGTGCTGATTCCAGCATTGCGCGAACTGCGTGAGGACATACTAGCGACCAATAAGTCTGTTAAAGAGCTAAGAGAGGAGTTTGAGGCCATAGTTACCAAGACGAAGCAGACACGTGACCGCGTTGATTCTGTTCGGGCAGCGGCGCGGGAAGATAAGAGAACAGTCACGGACTTAAAGGATCAGCTGGAGCGACTCACCGAGAAGATGACAGATATGGAGGACAGGTGCAGGCGGAACAATGTTAGACTGGTGGGACTCCCAGAAGGGATGGAGGGTCCAGATGCAGCTAGTTTCCTCCGAGCTAATCTTTCCAAGTGGATTCCTTCCTTGAGGGGCCGTGACATCGAGATTGATCGGGCACATCGCGTGTATGACGGAGGGAGGGGCTCCGATCGGCCGCGCACTCTCATCTTCCGTGTACTGAGATGGCATGACAGATCAGATATCCTGAAAGGTGCTCGGCAGGCGTATCCGGTGAAGTGCGCACAGAACAATGTCACACTGCTGTTTTTTCCTGACTTTAGTCCGGCTACAGCGATCAGGAGAAAGGCATTTGGTCCGGTTTTGAAGAAGATGACTGCACTTGGTCTCCAGCCCTTCCTCATCTATCCAGCGGTGATTAAGCTACGGCACAAAGGAGATCAGAGAAGCTTCGATTCCCCTCAGAAAGCGGAGGATTTTATCAGTTCCATGTCTCAGCAGAAGTCCTATGCCGCCGCTCTTCGGGGGGACGGCGGGGGAGCAGCGGCCGCTGTTTCTCCATTTCCACGGGAGGGGCGTGACGGCCGGGATGGACTTGGCCCTAGCTGCCCAGAAGGGGATGATAGCAGGATGGCCATGGATACTTGCTAAACCTATTGTTTGCGTTTTCTTCTCTTATACTGGGATATTGTCCTTATTTATCCGGTACAACGATCTCTTTGCTGGTAAGACTGACACTCCATTTTTCTGTTACAAATTAATAGCTTTTTCCTGCGCTCAAAATAAAACTAAGGGGGTGCTTATCCTTGTTAACAGGAAGTTAAATTTAACAATTGAACACCTTGGTAGCGATGAGAAGGGTAGATTTGTTTTTATCCGATGCAAAATATATAATAATAGGTTAGCATTGGTCTCTATTTATGGTCCGAATGAGACAGACAGTGCATTCCTTACACAGATTTCCAAAACTTTACTTGAGGAGATTGATTGCCCTCTAGTGGTGGGTGGTGATTTTAATGCTGTCATAAATCCTGCTTTAGATAAGTCTCAATCTGATACAACAGCCAATCCATCCTCTAAATTATTGAATAAATTTATCACTGAGCTCAACTTAATCGATTTATGGAGAATTCAGAACACTAAAGCTAAGGACTTCACTTTTTTTTCTAATAGACACAAGACTTTCTCTAGGATAGACTACATATTTCTCAGCCCATCTTTAATTTCATCTAATTCCTCTATATCTATATTACCAATTTTATTATCTGATCATTCTGCTGTGTTGTGCAGTGTTCCTCTTTCCGATGTCAAAGCCAAGTCCCCTAGATGGCGCTTTAACATATCATTATTAAGTAATCAGACTTTTATTACCTCTCTAAAAGAATATATTAAGGACTTTCTTGAAATTAATATGCCCTCTGATGTGGATCCTCAAATACTGTGGGAAACGACTAAGTGTGCTATACGAGGTTTCTGTATATCTTTCTCTTCTACTCTTGCCAAAGCGAGAACTCATCAGTTTACACAATTAGAAAATAAAATCCAATCATTACAAAACCTACAAAAACAACATTTTACTGAGCAACAGGCTACACAGCTGTCCTCTTTAAAAGAAGAATATGATTTACTTTCACACTCAAAGGCAGAATTTATTTTACATAGGACTAGACAAAAATATTATTTTGAATCAGAGAGACCAAGTCATTTATTGGCCCTTAGGTTGAAAGAATGCGAGTCTAAGGCATATATTAGCGCAATAAAATCATCGGATGATCAGGTCACTACGAACCCTGTGGCAATTAATGACATATTTAAAGGTTTTTACACAAATCTGTATAAAGCCGAAACAGATTTTGATGAACCAATTTGTAAGCAGTATTTATATAAATTGGAACTGCCTCGGATCTCACAGATGGATAAAGAATCTTTGGAGGCCCCATTAAGTTTGGAGGAACTCCACGTCTCTCTAAAAAGCCTTCAAAAGGGCAAATCGCCGGGTCTAGATGGTCTCCCCCCTGAATTATATTTAGAAATTTGGGATTTGGTAGGGATACTTATGCTTAACTCATTTAATTTTGCAATTGAACATGGGGCATTTCATAGAGATCAAAAAACATCACTGATTTCATTACTTCTTAAAAAAGGGAAAGATCCATTAGATTGTTCCAGCTACAGACCGATTTCGCTTATCCCATGTGATCTAAAAATCTATGCTAAAGTTTTTGCTTCTCGTTTGGAGAAGGTAATTCACAGTCTGATCAAGGAGGACCAAACTGGTTTCATCTAGGGGCGCAATGCATCTGACAATATGCGTCGACTCCTTCATATTCTTGACTTTGCGGACTCCCACCCAACACCTTGTGCGGTCTTTTCACTTGATGCAGAAAAAGCCTTTGACAGGCTAGAGTGGAATTATATGTGGGCGGTTCTGCAATGTTTCGGCTTCGGTGAACACTTCGTTTCTATGATTAAGACATTATACCACTCACCTGCAGCATCAGTCATAACTGGTAATATTATTTCCCCCTCATTCCCTTTACAGCGGGGAACGAGACAGGGATGTCCACTTTCCCCCTTATTGTTTTGTCTATCTCTCGAACCCTTAGCACAAGCCATCAGGAAATCTGAAGTATCGATTAAGATTCATGACCATAATCATTGTATTTCATTATACGCTGATGATATTATTCTATATTTAGACCACTTTGATGTTTCAGTCTCTAGTGTAATTAAGGAATTTGATAATTTTAGTAGCCTATCAGGATATAAAATAAATTGGAGCAAATCTGCTTTAATGCCAATTAACAATGTTAAGGTTAATTTTTCTATTCCCTCATTTATCCCTATTAAGGAATCTTTCATCTATTTGGGCATTACCATATATAAAAACATTCATAAGATTGCCAGAGACAATTTTAATAACATTTTAGTTAAGGTCAAAAATGACATTCAAAGATGGAAGAATCTTAAAGTCTCTCTCCAAGGAAGAATTTCCACTGTTAAGATGAATTTGTTACCTCGATTTAATTTTTTTTTCTCTATGCTACCACTTTCTCCCCCTCCAGGCTACTTTAAGGAGATCAACTCCATAATTTCTAAGTTTATCTGGAATGATAAATGTCCCAGAATTAAACTTACCACATTACAACATCCTAATAGCGCAGGAGGACTGGCTGTACCAAATTTTGAATTATATTATTGGTCGTTCCAGCTTAAGGCCCTTCATAATTGGGTTGATCCTCAATCTACAGTTTCATGGAGGGTGATTGAAGCTGACAAGGTTAAACCAAATAGACTTCAAGATATTTTATTTACTGGCACAGGAAAAAAAGGGGATAATTATAAATTTGGTCCGGTTGTGGCTAACTCTATTAAAATCTGGAAAACGGTTGAACGTCGGATAGGTGGACCCTTCAAATTCTGTAACAGTACACCTTTATGGCACAATTTGAACTTTGTATGTGGAAATCGTCCATTTGTCCAACCCTCTTGGTCCTCTTTAGGTGTGAACACGTGCGGTGATATGTATGATAACCAGGGCCTCTGTTCATTTCAGGCATTGAGAGCCAAATTTTGTCTACCAGCATCTGCATATTTTGTTTTTCTTCAATTACGTTCTGCTCTCAAAGCGTATGGCGTTCCTTGGTCTTCTTCCATTTCCTCTCATCCTGTGCGGGACTGGATTGCACCATCTGCTGGTCGGCCATCTGTTTCCTTAATATATAATAAAATTATTGATTGTATTACAAAACCTCTTTCTATTAAAACTATTTGGAATAGGGAATTATCTGATCTTAATTTATCTGTCGACTGGGAGAGAGTGTGGTCTAATCTCAGCTTAACATCTAAAAATCTGGCTCATCGTCTTATTCACTTCAAAGTCATTCATAGAGCATACATAACTCCTTACAGAAGATTTATGTGACACTTTTAAATGACACTGCAGTCAAATTTGAACTGCCATATATGTAACACTACATCATCAGGCACTTTTCTGCATATGTTTTGGGAATGTCCTGTCGTCATCAGTCTATGGACACATGTAAACCTGGTTTTGTCATCATTACTGAGAATGGATTGGTCTGTTAACCCAAGTTTGTGTATTCTTAATGATGATTCTGATCTCTGTATTAGTTCAATGCAAAAGAGAATGTTGTTTGCTGGTTTTACAGCTGTGAAGAAGACAATAATTCAGAACTGGTTTACACCACACATGTGTAGAGAGGCATATTGGATCCGTAGCCTCCTGCAAATTGTCTCATGTGAGTGTACAACGGCGCGAGTCGGTGGGGCCAGGCCTTCAACCATTGAGGCTTGGCAGTGTTTTTTACTGAATGTACGTGATTATTTAAAGGAGTGACTTTTGTGTTCTTGTTGTCCTTCCCTCTCTCCCTCCCTTTTGATTGAACTTTTAGATGTTGAGTATGCGTCTGCTGTTTTGTTTTATTTTATTTTGGATATTATGTTGTGTTGTTTGTAAAAAAAATGAAAATAAAAAATTGTTGATAACAAAAAAAAAAACGGTTTTCTGTAGTGTGTTTTGGGACATATTCCATTAGGATTTATTGGTTTTAACAAGCCACCAATAGAAGGCGACCAATTAAAGACCAACAGGGTCCATTACAGTTTCCAGTAAAACCAATTAAGTCCCATTATAACCAGTAAAACCATTACTAATTTTGTGATGGTGTCTATTGTTTTGTTTTGTTTTTCAGCAGGGGTTTTATTATTATTATTTTATTATTATTTTTTTATTCGATATATCCCCAAAATATATCATGAAATATCTCGATTCTCAAATATGTGTAAGTAAATGCATTTTGCACCTTTAATAGATTGTTATTTGGTCTATATTGGGCGATGGGCAAAGTAATACTGTAATCTATTAACTACGCATAAAAGCCCGTCTTTTTACTTACAAGTACCAGATATGGGTGTCATACCATAAAATACTCTTAATACGACTGACTTTGTATTTAATGTGAATTTAATAAAAACACTGTAAGTTAATTATCATATAACACTTTCCTTGTAGAAAAAGAGAGCAAAGAACCTTTACATTATCAAAGAACATTTTCACTTCAGTCCAGCGAGTTCAAGCACTCTCAAAAACTGCCATTATAATCTCTAAAGCTGTTTACACTGTGAAATTAATATCATTCATAAGCTCAACAGAATCGTGTGTGATTGGTTATAATGCGCAGTGCTTTAAAAACTTGTGTCTCTGGCTCTGTGCCAGCCAGCGAACGCAGATTTGAATTTAGCAGCTGGTGATGTTTTTATTTTTTTAGATATAGTTTACAGGACAAACTGCGCATTTCACCCAAAGTTCTTAAAACATTCACCATTTGCCCTATGTTAGGTCATTCTGCTTAAAACCTGCTGAATCATGCAATGCATAAGATGGTTTGCTGGTCTTTTGGTGGTTTAGATATTTTGTTCTGCTGATCTCTCAGTTGAAGAGTGCTCAAAATCCCCTATAAAACAGACAGCCCGAACAGACCTTAGATTTTGTATTGCATGTTTGTTGTAATGTTGTATTTACAGTATATGTTGCTAATTTTGTCACCATTATTAATGGGGGGGGGGGGGGGGTTCGACAGCTTAAAGACGTAGTGCTAGGTTTTTAGCTTGGTTACTGTATGGTCACCTGGTCACACAGCAGCTTTTAGGCATTGTTCTGGTTTTGTTGTGAGTCAGAAATCGAGGGAGCTTCCCGCGATAGATGGGAACTTTTCGCATGCACATATCTGAATGACTGAATGTCTTTTGCTCCTCCTTCGACAAATAGAACGGACACTCAAGCACTATTAGTGCATGGCACTACCCGGGAAATCTGTAGCAGCTTGTTTGTTGTATTTAAAGTTCCGGAATTACTAAAGACATTAACCAGAGACTGACATGGAATTGAATAAAGAAGGTGAGAATTGTGTACTTTTCATTGCATTATCTTTTTAAACGTTGTCATATAGACATGACGGCTTGGCATTTCTGTTCTACTTTCTATCCGCTATAACTTATTTATATAGGCTATATCTGGAGTTAATGTCCAACTTCACACTCATGAATGCCAACGTCAAATAATATTGCAACTAAAATAAATAGTAGCTCGTGGTAGCCGGTCACCGGAATGTGTTGATAACTTTTGAACTGGTTTTGATTAGGTCTTAAGTTAATTTACTTGATTTAGCTATAAACTTGTCCGAGGGACGAATGTTTTCACTAACATAGTGAAATATCACGACAACCGACAAGTGAGGACATTTTACGTGTCTTCGCTAAAAAAGCTCATAAACCGAGCAAATTAGGTTTCTATGTAAATCTAGTGATTTTTATAGAGGGTTGAGGTTAGGGGTCGGGTTTTAGATCTAGGAGATAAATTATACTATTAGCCCGATAGAAAAACAATGCAATACAAATAGGCGACCAAGAAATGTCTTTTTTGTTTAGCACGCTCTTTCTTTCTTTCTTTCTTTCTTTCAAACAGGCACAGACCCTCGCGCACAGAGACGTGCACAGAAACTTGTCAGGGCTGTCCCTGTACTTATAAATAAAATAGTTGAAAGACTGAAAATCTGAATGTTATTTCTCAGTTGCATCGCTGTTTTAGAAACAATCACTGCTATATTTACTTAATGCTTTTAGATTCAGCCTATTTTTTATTAAATCTGATGGCTAACAAGACAATTCATAAAGTGATCATCTGTTTAAAGTGATCATCTGTCATGTTTTAAGATGACATCTTTTTACATTATCTCAAGGTTTGCTGGTCAACTCAAAGAAGAGCTCCCTGAAAGCACAGCTTCTGCCATTTCAGCTTCAGCCTGGAGATGTGTCAGCTTTTGCAGAAATTACCGTAATCATATTAATGTGCTCGCACTTTTTTTTATAGCGTCAGGCTTGGTTGTGTTTTTCTATTTTACTGTAATTTAAATGTAGAAGTGGTTTGGCAAGATTTTGCACAGTCTCCGTGAGACTCACAGAAAACAATGTAGGTTATTTGAATTTTAAAGACGTGTGCGACCCTCTTCAAGCTTTGCTTTGCTATTGTTGGGGACACCTGGTTGAAGGATAAAATATGTGTACTGTACTGCAGGTACCGTTCTTGAATGTCTGTGGAGGCCACTACTAAGAGTCTGGAGACTCCTGTGCTGCCATGTGACTGATGACTCTGGTATGTATCTAAAGGATTTCCGAAATATTATTTCAGTGTTTGAGGCTTATATATAGCTAATGCTTTACAGATGAGTTTGTTCTTCTTATTCAAAAGCTTAAGAAACACAATGAAAACATGTGGCCAATGTAAATTCTATATGTGATGTCTCACCAGAAATAAAACGTTCAGAAGAAGAAACAGAGCCAGTGTCCATCATCACCCGTGTCCCTCGCTCTGTCCATCCATGGTTTTGAGAGTTATGGAGAAGATGATGGCGTGTGAATACATGAATATTGCTTCATGTTTCTTTGGGTCGTTGCTCATGGGCTCCCTACCTGTGGATGCATTAGGAGCACATGCCTTCACTTTGTGGAACAGCTCTCCCGGAATCTGAAGGACAAGACTTTCCCAAAAGGGCCAGACTGTAAATAGCTTTACCTCCAGTTCATTTGTTACACTGGAAATGGAAAATTGAGTCAAGGCACTGTTATTCTGATAATACTCAACTGTAACTTCATGAGTATTCAAACTTGATAGGGATTCTTTTTTATTGCCTGGAAATTAGTGTCTTCAAATTTTACTATTTCAAAATATAGATTTTCATTTTTAGCCCAACTGGATTGTTATAGGGAACAAAAACAACACTGAGCCTCAGAAATGTGCATCTTAAAATCTGTGAGGGATGATATATTTTTTGTAGACCTACCCAGAAGTTCGCATCACCCTGGTTCCGTACACAAAAACCCAATGGGATTTTTCCATTGGCTTTTAGATTATTGTAGAAAATAAGTTCTGTGACCAACAAAAGTTTATGATTCTTACATGTTTTGTTCATCATGAAGATCTTCACAAATGAAGCCAACTTCTGAAGCCTAAACACAACCAGCAGAAGTAAAAAGCTAAACGTAGACTAAACAAATTAAACCGTGGTTGCATGCCCTCAGCGTCACCATTCCTGTAAGCTTCCAACATCTCTTCAGTCTTTATTAAAAAAAAAAAAACTTTTTCCCTGAAAGTTTGAGTTTGAATAGTTTGCAATTATAAAAACAACATGGCTGTTAAAGTGGACTAGTGCGTAGATGAGTTTATTTGTTTGGTGAACCTCTGTAGTCTCATTTAGTCACTTGTTAGCAATCAAGACATGTAAAAGCATAAAGGAGTAAAACATAAGGAGTATTACTGATGGATTTTATGTCACAGAATAAAACATGAAAATGTCTTCAGCTTCAGAATGGAACTGGAAGTGCTAAACTGTGAAATTGTTTCCAGCTTTTGACCTACAAAACCACATCTTTGTTTTCCTTAGTTTTCTTTTGTTTTATGGTTTAAGTTTGTATCATGTTACAGCACTTTGTTCAACAACCTACAAATAAGCACTTTTTTGCACATTTTTATGTAATGAAGTTAGCAAAAATGTAGTTTGGATTTTTTTTCTTTTCTTTTTTATGATTGGCACAGTTGAAACTGTTGAGAATGTATTTTCCCCCAATAAAAACGAAATGACATTTGTAGTATGTTTATTTTCTGTTTTCATAACACCTACTAATTTAACTCTAAAGTCATCTCAACTTTTAGCAGTAAATCAGAAATAATGTTGGTCATAATACATGGAAATCTGCCTTTGATGCACACATTGGACACATTACATTGATGATTCAAGGGAAATTCCTAATGTCACACTGTCAACATTGAAAAAATCTTTAACATCCATGAATTACATTGCACAAAATGTTCTATATAATGGAAAAGTTATTTAGATTCTTCAGATTTCTAAGAACTGTTCACTGAAAGCTTCTTTGGGAAACCAAAATCTGTTCTTCTATTACATTCATGTGAAAACCCCCTTATGAAACCTTCATTTGTAAGAGTGTACAAAAATGTACTAAAGGACATGTAACTGTCGTCTAACATTTTCACAGGTGATGTACAACCAACATTTCCCCCCCCCCCACATTTTCTGACTTGTGATTTCAATGCACACTTGGAAAATGGTCAGCCTGCAGCACCAGCCATTTATATTTTCTAAACAGGTGCTGTATTGTTTTTTCCTTATTGCACTGACACATGCAGAGTAATACGAACAGTTCTTGCAAACCACATCCTCTTCCACACGACGATTCATTTCAGGCGCATTTTTTCACGTGTGCACTATGGTAGCAGTATCAGATAACCAACACATTCACAAAAAAAAAAAAGTTAAATGTTTAAAAAAGTGGTTTAGTAAAGTAATGAAGTAATGAAGACTGCTAAAACTGTATGTGGTCATTTCTGTTCTAAATAATTTCACTTGAATAAAGTAGAAGGGCATGAAATATAATGACTTTTTTCAGGAGGAAGTCTGGTTGTGCACAGTTCATTCAGCTCATTGTGGTTTTGTTGTTTTTGTATGTCTGCAGTTGTGATATTAATGAAAATGGATGAGTCATCATCCTCTGACATTGCACCCACACATATATGTAAGTTCTTAACATAATGTATCAAAAACATAAAGATATTGTTCTTAAAACACCAAAAAAAATTGGGCTGTTGGGCTAAACAGGCTTCCATGATTTGGCCTGTTTGGAAGTCTGATAGGTCACTCATTGTATCCATGTCTTGTACTAAACACTGCTGAATACAGCTTGCACTACTGATATGCAACCTAGAGAACAAGAAAAGACAAATAAAAGATATTTACAACATTTGTTTTTTTCACTGTAGCATATTACACAAATGGCATTAACCCCTATAATAATGGGTGTTCATATTATTTTGTCCAACCCCTTTATATCGATTTTACATTTTGTCATGTGACAAAAAATATCAAAACATTCTATAGAGGTAAGATCTTTAATATTATATATAATGCTTAACAGATACAGGTGCATCTCAATAAATTAGAATGTCGTGGAAAAGTTTTAAAAGTTAAAAGTTCAGTAATTCAACTCAAATTGTGAAACTCGTGTATTAAATAAATTCAATGCACACAGACTGAAGTAGTTTAAGTCTTTGGTTCTTTTAATTGTGATGATTTAGGCTCACATTTAACAAAAACCCACCAATTCACCAATTTGAGTTGAATTACTGAAACAAATGAACTTTTCCACGACATTCTAATTTATTGAGATGCACCTGTAATTACTATTAATCTGCATATGGGCTAGTATTTGGTAGCGTTTTTCTAAATGATTATTTTTTATTCCTTATAAACACCATGAAAATGGCCAAATATAAATTCCATATGTCTTAACAGAAATAAAACTTCCAGTGGAAGAAACAGCGCCACTGTCTGACCAGACCTCTGTCAATGGTTTGAGAATCAAGGAGATGGTGGAGTTTAGTACGGTGGCATAAACACTAGATTATTGCTTCATATGTAATTATTACTCCTCGTTGCTCAATTTAAGAGTCCTTTCCCAGACATTTTTTGAAGTGTTGGACTTTGGAAAGTTTGTAAGTTTAAAACGGATCATGCCTTCCTATAACAATCCCAGAGCAAGACTCACAACAGGACCGGATTTTAAAAGCTGAAGTAGCCTACAGTTGATGACAATTGCTGCAGACCTCAGGTGTTTTATGGCACATAACGAGTGCCACGATGAAGGCAGCAACGCAGACGCGGGTTCCCAATAGGCTACTTACCTTCTGCCACAGCTCTTCAAGCACAAGACCCCAAAAATTCTAACTAAATGTGAAAATGTACACAAACTGTTGTATGGTTGCATTATCAGCTGGTTTCGTGACGGTAATGCAGCGATCTTCCAACAAACCGTCTCAGGTTACGTATGTAACCATGGTTCCCTGAGAGTAGGGAACGAGACACTGCGTCCTCTAGGGGTCGCTATGGGGAACGTCGTCAACGTGACCCGTGTCTGAAGCATACATACAAAAACACCACTTGTTGGCCGGCGACAGCCTATGACGTCACTACCGGCGCGACCACAGTATAAAGGGGCGCCGGGAAAATACGTCATCCACTTCTTCGTCTGAAGCTTGCATCCGAAGCATGGCACCGCGCCTAGAGGACGCAGTGTCTCGTTCCTACTCTCAGGGAACCATGGTTACATACGTAACCTGAGACGTTCCCTTTCGAGGGAACTTCGAACTGCGTCCTCTAGGGGTCGCTATGGGGAACGGAATACCCACGCCACCATGCTGAGGGGAGTGCAAACCAAGCACACAAGGCGAGCACTAAGTACCAACTCTACCCGGCTACGGGAGTTGCCCCTGGGACGGTTAGACGGCTGTCAGTGACATTATCCCCTACGGCCAAAAACCCGAGCTGCATACCCTGAAACTTACCTGTTAAGGGCCGGGACTCCCGGACCCAGGGTAGAGCTCGAAGGCTTAGAATCAGAAGAAAGATTCCTTTAAGGGGATACGGCCAAGTGCCTAGAATAGTAGCTAGTACCTGGCCTGTCACTCAGGGGCTACCGCTTGCTCTGAAGAGCTCAATGAGGGAACTGTCTCAACAGACCCTTGGTAGCAACACCTGTTCAAGTCAGTATCACTATGATACATAGGTAGAGTGGGCCCAAGGCGAAACCGGGGCCTGCCAACTCAAAGAAAGGGCATGAAGCCGCAGCGCGTAATCCCTACCATACAGGATTTTTAGAAAGACCGCAAAACCACTTGATGTGCGATCTTACCACAATGTAGATTTTTAGAAAAGTGCCCAGAGACTAGCGTGCGCACTTACATAACATGGATTTTCTTTCCGTTCTAGGGAATCACAGAGGCTGTCATTACACAGCGAGCAGCTTAACAGGGAGGCCAAGAGAGGCCTAACAACCTGAAGTTTGCTGATTCCGAGCTCTGGGGAGCGGAGAACCTAGCTCTCAGCATGAGAGGGAATTCAGACGCTTCAGAAGGGAGTGGCATGCTCATATGTGACCCTCTACAAAGAGGGGAGCAATGCTAGCTCGACCAACCAGGAGAGCATAAGGCTGCTGTAACAGCTCTGGAGAGCGGAGAACTCAACTCTCAGCATGAGTGGGAACTCAGACGCTCAGAAGGGAGCGGCATGCTCATAGGTGACCCTCTATGGTGAGGGGAGCAATGCTAGCTCGACCGACAAGGAGAGCAACCTAACAGGGAGGCAGAGAGAGGCCTAGCAACCTGAGGTCGCTGAATCACAGCGCTTGTGATCTAATTTGTCTCTCAAGCCCAGAGCATTGGGCGAAATAGGTAGAGTGGGGCCCAAGGCGAAACCGGGGCCTGACCAACTCAAAGAAAGGCACGAAGCCGCAGCGCGTAACCCTTACCGTACAGGATTTTAGAAAGAACGCAAAACACTTGATGTGCGATCTTACCACAACGTGGATTTTTAGAAAGTGCACAGAGACTTAGCGTGCGCACTTACCATAACATGGATTTAAACTGTTCTAGGGAGCCGCAAAGTGAGCAATTTAACAGGGAGGCCTAAAGAGGCCTAACAACCTGAAGCTGCTGACTGACAGCTCTGGAGAGCGGAGTCACAGTGCTCGGAAGGGAATAGCGTTGCTCATAGGTGACCCTCTATGGTGAGGGGAGCGATGCTAGCTCGACCATAAGGAGAGCACCTCCAAATCACAGAGCTCTGGGAAGCGGAGGACCCAACTCTCAGAATGAGAGGGAACTCGGAAGGGAGCGGCATGCTCAAAGGTGACCCTCTATAGTGAGGGGAGCAATGCTAGCTCGACCATAGGAGAGCAACCTAGCAGGGAGACATAAAGAAGCCTAACAACCTGAGGCTACTGTGACAGCTCAGAAAGGCTCTATAGTGAGGGGAGCAATACTAGCTCGACCAGCCAAGAGTGAGGCTGCTGTGACCGCGCCGGAGAGCGGAGAACCCACTCTAATATTACAGGGAACTCAGATGCTCAGAAGGGAGTGCTCGACCGACAAGGAGAGCAACCTAACAGGGAGGCAGAGAGAGGCCTATCAACCTGAGGCCGCTGCATCACAACCTTCGGAAGGGAGCAGAGTGCTCATAGGTGACCCTCTCGATGAGGGGAGCAATACTGGCTCGACCGACCCGGAGAGCACCTGAGGCTACTGAAACACAGCCCTTGGAAGGAAGCGGCATGTTCATAGGTGACCCTCTATGGTGAGGGGAACAATGCTAGCTCGATCGTACCGGGAGAGCAACGTCTAAATCACAGAGCTCCAGGCAGCGGAGAGCTCCACTCTCAGCATTAGAGGGAATTCAACCGCTCAGAAGGGAGCGGCATGCTCATAGGTGACCCTCTATGGTGAGGGGAGCAATGCTAGCTCGACCAACCAGAAGAGCCTAAGGCTGCTGTGCCAGCTCCAGAGAGCGGAGAACTCAACTCTCCACATGAGAGACTCAGACGCTCAGAAGGGAGCAGCATGCTCATAGGTGACCCTCTATGGTGAAGGGAGCAATGCTAGCTCGACCGACAAGGAGAGCAACCTACCTGAGGTCGCTGAAATCACAGCGCTCGACAGGGAGCAGTGCTCATAAACGACCCTCTACGATGAGGGGCTTTATGCTCTATACATAGATAGAGTGGGGCCCAAGGTGAAAACCAGGGCCTGACCAACTCAAAGAAAGGCACGAAGCCGCAGCGCGTAACCCTTACCGTACAGGATTTTAGAAAGAACGCAAAACACTTGATGTGCGATCTTACCACAACGTGGATTTTTAGAAAGTGCACAGAGACTTAGCGTGCACACTTACCATAACATGGATTTAAACTGCTGTGCCAGCTCTGGAGAGCGGAGAACTCAACTCTCAGCATGAGAGGGAACTCAGACGCTCAGAAGGGAGCGGCATGCTCATAGGTGACCCTCTATGGTGAGGGGAGCAAAGCTAGCCACTACTACCTGAAACCTCAGTAGCCCTCCAGTAGCCACAATCCTAGCCGGGGAACACTCTAGGCAAGGGCTCAGGGAGATGCTACTTAAAACCCCCGAGAGGGGAGCAGTCCCTGAGCTAGTATATAGATATCCTCAGATAGCCATGCACCTTCCTCAAAGGCGGTGTCCCATGTCCAGAATTATATTTTAAAAAGACCCGCAGGTCCTGGAATTGCAGTGCTGGGGACCTGCTGACCAAGGAGGCTCCACAGAGACCTACGACTGGGCCATACGATCCAGGGGTCTCATCCCAACCTGGATCTAGTATCGACGAGTGAG
Source organism: Schizothorax lantsangensis (assembly GCA_027422415.1). NCBI lineage: Eukaryota > Metazoa > Chordata > Actinopteri > Cypriniformes > Cyprinidae > Schizothorax > Schizothorax lantsangensis. The sequence goes on from JAPDDO010000064.1 coordinate 67,681, forward strand.
GTCATCACTGCACTGAGTCAAAACAAAAACCGACAGGTTTCCCAGAAATACTGCAAAGAATGGTTACACAATACCAGTTTTTCCGTAGAACTGGATCGTACTCACCCATTTCCATGGTTCCTGCACATGAGATGGTTGCAGGGGAATTATGAGAGGGGAAGATGAGGGCCGATGACAGTGCCCCCCCTGAGGGAAAGGAGTAGATGTTTCACTCACCTTGGTCCGGACGAGAGCGTTGCGAACACTTCGTCTGGATCACCTCCTTCTCAGGTCTTGCCTACCTGTCTTTTACCCGCGCCTCCATCTAGCCCTACCCTCAGGCAAGGGAGGGGCACGAGCCGCGACACTAGCCTTCTGTGCCCATCTCTGTCCCCAGATGGAGATGGGCCAGGACCCCTGTATTGTTCGGGCTCAGACCTGGACCTTCATCAGGTGACAAGCCCTGACACTTATCCAGGTCTTTCAGCAGATCAGCCTGGTATGCCTGAAGCACCACATCATGTGCAACGAAGTAACAGCCTGACCTGCTGCTGCGTATTTTTGAAGGGGCTTAGATGGCAAGGAGGGAGCCTGGAGAGAGGATGTCTCGCCCACAGAGAGATAGCAGGGGGCATCCCTCATAGCCGTTTCCACGCATCCCCTTAATGTCAGCATAACTGGTATGCTGACACCTATGGATGTGAGAGGAAAACGGGTTTAAAAAATTATTATACAATTTTTTTTTTTTTTTTTTTTTTTTTGCCCCCCGGCGCCATCTTGGCCCGCTTTCACGGCAAGTAAAGCCTCGCCGTGGCGCGTTCCATAACCTCCAACAACTCATCATACGCAGGGCAGGAGGATTGAGCAGGCTCAGCCTCAGCTTCTTCGCCCTAGACATCTCCTGCTCTTCCTGGGCATAACCCAGCAGAGCACTAGCAGCTGGGTCAAATGATGTCTGCGAGATTGCATCATCATCATCCAGCCGCTCACCCTCGTTCGCGGCCGACAAGCGCGAGAGGGAACCCCCCTCTCTAACTCATCGGCCAGCTCCGCCTGCGAGCCCCATGAGATCATTCCCCTCTCTGAACCGTGGGAAGCAGACGGCTGCCCCTCCTTCCTCGAAAAGAGAGACAGACGGAAAGCGGAGCTTTCTCATCGAGAAAAACTCACAGTGCATGCATATCGCTCCCTCGAGAACATCGCGTGCGTGCTCCTAGCCCGAACAAAAGACGCAAAGATCATGTGTGTCACATAACAAGGATGTACACATCTCTTAAACGCCTTGCTAGTGCTCGCCATAGTAACAGTAAAAAATCGTTTTTACCTTTTCCATAGTAGATTTGCACACTTCAAACAAAACAGTCATTGAAGACGAAGAAGAGGATGACGTATTTTCCCGGCGCCCCTTTATACTGTGGTCGCGCCGGTAGTGACGTCATAGGCTGTCGCCGGCCAACAAGTGGTGTTTTTGTATGTATGCTTCAGACACGGGTCACGCTGACGGCGTTCCCCATAGCGACCCCTAGAGGACGCAGTTCGAAGTTCCCTCGAAAGGGAACTGGTATAGCCAGATGTAAAAGACACCTCGGGGATAAAACGGTAATATTCAGATGATGTAATCACTGATAATTTCCACTGTTAAGGTGCGGTCACATTTACAGTTGTTATGTGAAATTTCGTGGGCGAAATTGAGTCATGAAACCGCGCGATAGGGAATTTTAGGTAAGCAAGAGGTAAAAGTTAACTGCACAGATTTCGCTCATTTTCAATTCGCTGTCCAACAGAAAGCTGCTTGATTTGAAGGTGAGTTTTGTGTGAGCAGTTCTTCGGCTGGTTCTTCATATGTCTGCAGCCAGACCCTATTGCGAAATTTCGCTGAAATATCCAACCCAGCCTCACGGCAGAAATTGAATCTATTGCTTCGTGTTTATGGACACGGATGTGTCACTCAGCACGACTTTCAATATAATGTATTTCAATAGGGAGTCATTTTATGACGCGCAGGGGCTATAGCCTATTCAGCATCATTTCTCTACACACAGTTCTCCTTTACTTTCGGTTGTTTGCCTTATGCGTTTATATCTTTGCATTTGTAAAACTAGAAATTATTTTATAATATTAGCTAATTATTTTTACTGTCATAGATATTTTGGAACACCTAACTCCACTCCTACCAGAAACATAAACCTACACACTTCTCAGCGATATAAAACACAGGCAAATATAAATACAGGCACATGCATTTATTGCAACGAACAGTAAGTATTTTATCAATATCGCTAATTTGGCCGCGACTTTAAGTGAGAATGAGCGTGCAGTTGGTCCAGATATTGTAAATTGCAGTTTCATTGGTGTTTTTTTTTTGCTCTGTTTCAAGACCAAAAATCTACAATTAACCCTAGTTTCAAAACTGTTGTTTATATAAATGATCTAGACACTGAAGACTGAATATGTCATATGACCTACTTTTTTTGTAAGTTAAATAAGCCTATGTAAAATATAATGTATTAAATAATCACATTCCAAACCAGCTGTTAAAGATCAGACTTGTATTACCTCAGGTTCATTAACACTGGAATGGAAAATTAAGTGTATTGCATTAGGCTTATGGAATGCAGTATTTTCTTTGTAAGCTTCCTTTTTACTTATCAGTTCTGAAACTTGACTGATCTATTCTTTTAAATGCTTTTTTTTTGATTGCCTGAAATGATCAATGTCTTAAAGCTTTTTCCAATTACATGAGAATAAATCAGATTGCTATTTCTGGCCCTACTGACTTAACCAACATCGACCTCCACCGATGTGCATCTTCAAAATCTGGCTAGTAAAAACTGTTTCAGCTCTTAAAACTGACTAGCAGATTAATGCTGTTGTGACAACTACCTTCTTCCAGCTTAGGGCTATCAACACACTGAAATCTGTTTTCTCAGTAAAGTGAAGAAGACTTGAGTGACATTGATTTTTATGTTCATATATCCTTCTGTTCAGGGAGTCTCTCTTGGTTGTTTTGACCAGTGGGCTCCTGGCCATGAATAAACTTTCATTCCTGCAAAGAGCAATTTGGAAGTGGTGTCTGGAATATGCTACACAGCTGAGGAATAGAAGTTCTAAAGATTCTAGACTATAGAGCCATTCTTGGGCTGAGGCTGTAATACTTGGAGTTAGTATTAAAGATCCCGTGTCGCACCAGCATACAGCTGAGAAGGGCGGTGAGAGTATAGATGCTAAAGACCTGTGTGCTCAGTGTGATTGAGCTAGTGATAGTAGCTTCTTGATGGGCCGTCACCATAATTCAGGAAAGTATTGTATTGTATTGTAAGTATTCGTGATATTCATGGAATTAGCTTGAGATATTTTAGTTATTATATTAACTGGTGGTTTGTTGAATTGTTTGTGGTGAAGTCAGATGGGGAATTTCCACGACAAATGGTACAGTTGAAACTGTTGGGAATGTAACCTTTTTTTTAATTATTAAAAGTATATGAAATGAAATTACAAATTTGTAAAAAAAAAAAAAAAAAAAAACTCTCAGCAGTCAGTTAATGTATAAGCCATAATAGAGGAAAATATACTTGTGAAATTTCATTGATAATTTAAGGGACTTTCCAACTGCAGCACTTACTGTCACATGGTACATTATTCTGCCAGATCACTGCATCAGAGTTACTGTAGTGACACTGTAGTGTTTTTCACCACAATATGTCAACCCACATGTCTTTCAGAGAGTAAAATGATGGTCACTGTGTTGTCTAATGAAATTACAAGTGTATAAAAGTGTTTAATAATTAAATCCAGAGGATGTGCAAATATTTATATATTATTTATCAAAGAATCATTATTTGATCAAAATAAAAGTAATATGCTTTCCTGCTTTTATTTTCTAAACAGGTACTGTATTTTTCCCTAAGTGCCACGCAACAAAGCAGAACAGCAATTCTTGTAAACCACATCCTCTGATCCATTTTTAGATGAGAATTGCGATAGTGATAAACTGTGGTAGTGAATTAAAAACAATACATTCTTAGTAATTCTCACTTTTCAAAAACAACGATATAGTAAAACAATTACAGCATGCTAAATGCCCAAATTAAACCAGATTCTGTTCTAAATTTTCACTTGAACAAAACTTAAAAGGCATGAAGTATAATGACATTTACCCTCAGGAGCTGAAGACAAGAGGATGTGGGTTCAGATTATTCAGCCTGTTGTTTTGTTCCTGTGTGGAAACAATATTAGAAACTGAAGTGTCATCATCTGCCATATCCACGTAGGTATATTTCTCTTTGAAGTTCATAACATGCAAATTGAAATGCCAAAGTCGTGGCCTAATGAATAGCGAGTTGGACTTGTAAGCAGAAGGTTGTGGGTTCGAATCTCAGGTCTGGCAGGGATTGTGGGTGGGGGGAGTATCCTCCTTCAATACCACGACTGAGGTGTCCTTGAGCAAGGCACCGAACCCCCAACTACTCCCCGGGCGCTGTAACATGCCCACTGCTCCGGGTGTGTGTTCACTTAGGATGGGTTAAATGCAGAGAATACATTTCACTACTGGTTATATACTCTCTATATAATCGTGTATGTGACAAATAAAAATAATCTTAATCTTAAAGATGTAGGTTTGTGTTACTAATGAAGAATTTTAAAGTATTAACTACTTGATTAAGGTCTGACCACACAGATAATAATGAAAATAATTATGTAGTGTTAGTGTTGATCCTCACAGTCTGGGGCTGAAGCAATTGCTTAATGAAGCTTGTGTTTTAGTTGTTCACTGGTATATTCCTTTCGTTCTTGCTGTTTAATTGGGAAAAGTTTAAAGCGAGTCGAGATGCCTTGTCTTTTTTATGTTATCTGACTAAAAACTATTCATACTTTGAACTATTATTACTACAGTATTTATATAAAAAAACGTAGAGTGCCTTAAAAATAATTATCACAACACTGGTAAAACAGGCTTATTTTCTCGTCCTCCGTATTATAGTTAGCAATCCTGTTTTTATAATCATTATCATTCAAAAAATGAATAAATTCAGGATTAGAATATAATTCTATTTTAAGTAAGACAGGAATATTATTTTTCTACAACAACAACAGTAGTGTTTACAACTGCAAACCCACCATACCCTGTAAACACAATAACAATAATAATAATAATAATATCATTCCAGATTAATTAAGAGGTGCAAAAAATGTCTTTAACATTTAAACTTAAAATGTTTTTTTCTGTTCTGTTTCTTTTTCAAACCGGCGTCATGGCATTTGCTGCTGTATCAATACAGAAGCATCCATTTCGATACACATATCAGCAAGCAGCACAGCCCTATTAAAAGCCATGTTCCATGTGCCCCTTTTATACTTTGAGCACCTGCCCCTCCAAAGGTCTCTGCACGGCCCTGCTGCTGTAAAAGGGTGATCTGTTCAGGCTTGGTATGAAATGGTTGAATATACATAAACCTGGTATACTAGGTAATCATTGAAAACAATAATTTAAAATAATGTCTAATCCCCTCTGCCCTAGCCGTTTGAAATTATATAATAAATGCATAATTCAAAAACACCATGTTTGTTTGAGTTCTTAAAACATTCACAATTTGCCCCATGTTAGTTCATTTTGCTTAAAACTTGCTGAATCAGCTTAAGATGGTTAGCTGGTTTAAGATGGTCTCTTGTCCAGCTGATCTCTCAGTTGAAGAGTGCTCAAAACCCTCTCTATAACAGACCAGCTTGAACAGGCTGGTAGTAGACCTTATGTTTTTGTATTGCATGTTGTTGTGTTGTTGCATTTTTATGTGGCAAGTTTTGTCACCATACATTATTAATAGTAGCCTACTGTTTTATGTGTTTTGTTTTGTGCACACATTTGAATTAACTTGATATTAAAAGTTTTAACATTTGATAGTGCGTGCATGATATAGGCTGATTCCTTTTAGTAAAAATATTTGCTAATTTGCAGACCATGCATAAACTAGTAATTCTCAATTCATGACGTCAGACTGAGAGCTCATTCTCTGTTTATTTCATTTCGCAATGTTTTGCATCTCCATGCAAAAATAATAATAGGATATTTCGTTCATTATTTCAGCAGAATATTATTACTCTGCCAGCTGTGACTGCTTATTGGAATAATGCTGTGGGTACTATATGCTGGAAAAAAGTGTGGATGCTTCCTCATACCTTTCTACTAACTAACAAAGTAAAGGAGATTTCCTACAAAATAATTCATAAGTTCTATCCTGCAAAGCATTCCATGAAAATTTTTTAAAGTGATATTTCCTCCAGTTGCTCTTTTTGTGACGACTCTGATGAAACTGTTGTTCATCTCTTTTGGAACTGTCCATTTACAAAGAAATTTTGCAAGATGTTTTAAGTTTCATTAGGAGTAACATTTATAATGAATGTATTCTGTTCTGGAAAGATGTAGTGTTGGGTTTTGTTGAGTATGAACAATCTAAAAGAAAACAGTTTTATGTAGTGAATCTGATTTTGCTTCTTGCAAAGTTTCACAGATGCAAGTATTCAAACTCTAGACCTCTCTCTTTTGTTTTTTAAAAAGAATTTGAGCAATACCTTTCATTAATCCAGTTCTCTAAGAACAAAAAAGCCTTAAAAACTATCTGTCTGTAACTCTTTTCCTTTCTTTAATAACACGTAAATCTCAATTTTATTTTTTCAGTTTGTAATGTATTAAACACCCCCCTTTCTTCTTTTTATTATTTATAAAAAAAAATTCCTGTTCTTTATCTGTTTCTACTTTTTGTTATTATTATCATTTTTATGTTGTTGTGGTTGTATTATTCTGTGTTTTATTCTTGATTTTTGAGCATTAAAAAAAATAATAATTTCGCAATAGACCGCAATCGTCGGCTATGTCTTGACTCAAACTCACCCCGTCAAAACAGACAGCTCTCCAACCATTGGTTCACACAACATTACACTCCACCAATAGCTGAAGTTTTCACATGCAATCTTCCTTCCCGCAGATCAATGACTTTCTCTCCTCCTTTAAGACTGAATCAAACATCGATCTGTTATTTCACGCGCTGTATGGCACTACCCGGGAAATTCGCAGCAGCTTGTCGCTTATTTAAAGATCGTAAGGAATTACTAAAGTCAAAAACCAGTGACTGACATGGAAATCAATCACGAGGGTGAGAACTGTGTACTTTTATTTACAGTATCTTATTAAACGCTTGTCATATATAGGCTGGCACTTGTTTTTCTGTTCTGCTTTCTATCCGCTATAACATATTTATATATAAATATAACTATTTTGGAGTTAATTGTTAACTTCACACGCATAAATGCCAATATTTCAACTAAAATAAATAGATTGTTTTGATTAGATCTTAAGCTAGTTTGCTTTAAAGTGTTTAAGTGTACTTGTTTTAGCTGCAGGCTTGTACGAGGTACGAATGTCTTCACTTATGAAATATCACGACAACCGACAAGTGAAAAAACTCATAAACCGCCCAAATTAGGTTTCTGTTTAAATCTAGTGATTTTTATGGTTTTCTGTGAGGGTTAAGTTTGAGGTTAGAGGTTAGTTCTCGGAGATAAAAATATATAATTATCATTAACCTGATAGAAAACACTGCAATCCCAATTCAAATCTCTCTCTCTCTCTCTCACGCACATAGAGAGACATTTACCTGCACAGCAACTTGCCAGGGCTGTCCCGGCCACTACTTATCAATAAAATAGTTTAAGACTGGAAAGCAATCTTATACTTATAGCCTATTTATTATTAAATCTGATTGCTTACAAAAAGGCTATCAATTCATAAAATGATCAGGTATCATAAACTGGACGCGTCGTCTTAGAGCATCACATCTTGTTACAATATCTCACGATTTGCTGTGCAACTCATAAAGCGCCCTGAAAGCGCACTGTCTGTCTTGCTTACTTACTATCCTTGATCGCGCCTGGCTTGGGCGTGTGTGGAAAATAAATAAGTGGAGCGGCAAGATTTTAAAAGGATGCAATGGTGCCTCGGCGTGTGGACACTCATGTAGCCTACAGTAGTCAACATTTGAAGTGGATCAAAAAAGTTCAAAGTTGTCCTAAGGCAAGAACGCATTTTGGTTTTAGATTTTAAGGACAACTTTGATGCAATGTTTTGATCCACTTCAAATGTTGACCACTATATTTGAATTTTAAAGACGTGGCACTTCTCGTCCAATGTGCAACCCTCTTTAACCTTTGCTTTTGTTAGAGGCACCTATATTAAAATAAATTGTACTGCAGGTCCCATGTTTGAATGTCTGTGGAGGCCACTAGTAGGAGTCTGGAGACTCCTGTGCGGGCATGTGACTGATGACTCTGGTATGAGATTTCCAAAAATATTATTGCTGTATAAGGCTAACATAAAATGCTTTACAGACCATTTAACTTGCAGTGTTTGTTCTTGTTATTCAAAAGCTTAAGAAGCACAATGAAAACATGTAGCCAAAGTAAATTCTATATACATGTCTTACCAGAAATAAAACTTTCAGAAGAGGAAACAGAACCAGTGTCCGTCATCACCAATGTCCCTAGCTCTGTCCATCCATGGTTTGAGAGTTATGGAGAAGATGATGGAGTTTAGTGTGGAGGGGTGAATACATGACAATTGCTTCATATGTTATTATGGTTCTTTGGCTGGTGGCTCATGGGCTCCCCGCCTCTTTCCCCACCTGTGCATATATTAGGAGCACATGCCTTCACTTGCATGTTCCCTTGACAAAAACCCCATGGGATTTTTCCATTGACTTTTGGATTATTGCAGAAAATACGTTTTGTGACCAAGAAAAGTATGATTCTTACATGTTGTGTTCATCATGATAATCTTCACAAATGATTTTTTCTCCTTATAATTTCTATGCACACTTGGAAAATAGTTTGTTTGCAACAACCATTTATATTTTCTAAACAGGAGCTGTTGTTGTTCTTTTTCTTTCTTGTTGTATTGAAACATTCAAAGTAATACAAAACCACAAACCACATCCTCTTCCAGCTTGATTCAACTAATTTTTATAGTGTGCACTGTGGTAGCGGTATCAGAAAACCACTACAATCTTTTATGGTAATTCTCAATTAAAAAAAAAAAAAAAAGAAAAGTAAAATAGTGAATAGAAAAATAATGAAGATTGACAAAACCACGTGATAATTTATATTCTAAATCATTATACTTGAATAAAATTTACAGGCATGACATTTTCTCTCAGGAGCTCACAGGATGTCAGGCTGTAGAGTTCATTCAGCTCAGTGTTTTTTTTTGTTTGTTTTGCTTTTGTCAATGTAGTCTGCAGTGATGATGAGTCATCCAACACTTACACCCACATACATGTAAATGTCATAACATGACTGAAACAAAGATTATTTTTTATAGTAGTCTTCTTAGACTGGAATGGCACTTGTTAGAGATAAAGCTTATTTTTCATATGCACAACAATACAACATGCCACAGTAACTGTGCATTCAAATATAAATATATTGCACATTATGGAATTTCTGATGTACTTTTATGGTGTGTGTAGTGTTATATGATGTCATGATTCTTATTAAATGTTATTAATTAAAAATATAATAAAATTGCTGTTTAAATGTTGAGGTTTGCTCAGTTTGCTGCAGTAGTTCTGTTTTATTTGGTCACAATCATTAGATTTCAACAGTCCCTATCATTCACTCTCATTTCACCCACTATTCTTATGCGCTGTTTAAAGAACAAAGACTAGCCTATTGTTCTTAAAACACCAAACAATTAGGCTGTTAACCCTTTCACTGGTCAGTTTAAAATATTCTAGCTGTCCCCCCAGAGTGAGTCAGAGAGTCCTGTTAGTCAGATTTACAGCATGTGAATTCATCAGTTTCTCCCAAAATACATGTAAGTAAGTGGCCGGTGAACTGGGAGAAGAATAGAGTGAACTTTATAGTTACTTACACTATGTGTATCTGATATGAATAAAATACGTCGGCAAATTATATTTGAATGGATTGTTACTGCTGCTTCCATAGACATCTGTGTGTATTTTAAAAACTCTTAATGTATTGTTTTACTTGTACTTATGTGCATTTAAATATCTGAAACCTAAAATAAACATGTGGTTAAAAACACTACATAGTTGTGATTATGTCACAAGTGCAGAGCGCGTCTCAGTGCCAGCCAAAGCACAAACCACAGTTTCAATGGACTACTTGCACTGAGCCTCGTGACGCACTTCCGTATTGAAATAACACAGCTCAGTTATTTCCGGTTATGTATATTTTCGGTGTGCTGTAATCATCTAGTTGAATTGAACGCTTAATAAAATGAGAGTCCGAGGGATGATTTCAAAATCCGGACATTGCAAGGACAAGAGAAGAAGAGATATTCTGATGTGTACAGAATTTTCCAAATTTGACAGAATTTTAAAATAAGATTTAATCCAACATAAACCAATCTGAGAAAGCAGTGGCTGGATTGTTTCACCAAAGGGTGTCAGTGTCACCTTTTTCTTCCCGTAAAAATGGGCATGGCTATTTGTAAATCTATAGGTCTAGCTTCTGGTCTCATCTGCGTCCAATCAGAGATAGTCTTATATGCATCCAAAAGCAAAATACTTCCTTCGAAGGCAGCATTCCAAGGCGGGAAGGCATCAAGGCACGCCCGAATCCAAATTCTGTTTTACTTCCTGTCCCCGGAGGTACCGTCTTCTGATCTAAGTTTGAAGGCAGCATAGATGTATCCTTTGCTACCTTTGATATCCCTCAATTCTGTGCGTTCCATTCCGAGACGGTTGAGCTAAAAAATAAAGATGGCGTCTGAAAGTTGCGTTGGAGGTCAGCTTGTGTGTAAATGTATATTTCTGACTAACTTTTTGCACTTTTGGTGTTATTTCTAGCGAGAAATCAATATTATAGTAATTAAATATTTGTTTAGTTATCACCAAAACTCGTTCTATTTTGTTGTAGATCATTAAACCGTTACGCTGTCTCAGAAGCCTGTCCGAAATCAGTTTCATTAGGTGCCTTCGTGCAAAAACGCTGCCTGCAAAGTCATTGCCTCATAAGGCAGCGAGGCAGCAAGTCAACTGCCTATGTTTCAGATGCAGCCATAGGGAGATGAGAGGTCTGTATTACATTGGAGAAATCGTAATGCTAACTTGGATCAAGTGTGCCTTAATAACCAATCACATTACAGCCCTGACATCATTGAATTTGCGACACTCAGTCGCCGTTTACGGATACCATAGGAATGAATGGGAAGTGCCTTAAGCTGAATCCCACCTGTCACTCTTATAAAACAGCATTTTTTTTCTTGGTCTAAAAATAGTTCAATCCAAAAGTATTGTTTAGTGTAAAACATGCTGAAGAATAGCAGATAGGCTGTCGATTCATTTAATGATAAGCCGTTTCCTCTAAAAAGCTGTTTATTCAGCGTATGAAGCCTCTCCTCCTTTGACATTATATGACATTTATAAAGATCTTTATGATCTACTCAGGGCAGACTTTTTTTTATTTACGTCTGCATGTAGTATCGTTATACACAAATAAACTTTATGTAATGTTTTCTCTTTTTAATTTAAATTATACATTTTGGAAAGCAATATATTAAATGCTAAGTAATGGGGGGGGGGGCATAGAATATAGAAATACATCCTTGAAAGGGACTTTGGTGGACCTCAGAGAACATTACAAAATAAAAATCAAAGGTAGTTCTTGACCCTTTTAAAAACCACCAATTTGCAGATTATGGATTATTAGGTGTATCTGTTTTCAAATGCTGTTTTCTTACATATTCATGCATTTATTTGTTTAGGTTGTTTAACATTTATTTTAGACTTGTCAGATGGTATTTCACACTCATCTGAAAATTTCATTCTGAGCAACTAGCTTTTTTATTATTAATTTGGCAAACTTTGGTGTGATTTAACTAGCATAGACAGTTAACAGCAGGTGGCGCGATGCTCCAGTTTCAAGTAAAGCAACCACAGGAAGCAATTAAGCGCGGGAAGGAACAGACATTTCTCTGCAACTAGCAACTTGTTCATCTCTCTCTGCAGGAATTATTAAAACAACAGAGATTTGATCAGTATAATGGAGCTACTGGTAAAAACACCGACGAAAAGAAGATGCCGACTTAGGCGATTTAATTCTGGAGAAAGTGGTGGAAAAAAGAAAAATAGTGAAGTTCATTCACTTCCTTCATGCACCAGTGAGCAGAACTTCAGCGAGAAGAGGGGTTTAGAAAGGTAAGCACTTCTTTAGTGAATGTGTTTCCATTATTGTAGACTGAGCACTTGTTGAACTTTAGTGTCATGAGTTTATGCGGAACAGTAGCAATAGCTGATCAGATCTCGGAAGAGAAAGCAGCTGCTTATAAAATGAAGTGCAAAATAAAACACTTGCTTCACGAACACACGAACTTTTTTTTAAAAAAAGATTATTTTATTGATCAAAATAGAAATTAGAACCAATTCTAAACTGCAGTTTGCTGAGTGGAACGCGGAAGCGAGACGGATTCCGTGGCAATGCTCCTTACCAGAAGTAGTGCTGTTTGATTGTAAAGTCACCTCTGATTCCTCAGTGAAAAAAATAATAATATTTTGTCTTTTATTTGTAATAAAACACTGTCATCCTATTCGTAGTATTTCTAACATATAAAGATATAGAACTAGTAAGAGTAGTGCACGAGTGGTTAACAACAACCAGGGCTAGAGTGACTGACAGCAGCTTGAAGAATCCCGTCTGTCAGTCGCGGGTTGCCATGTCCCGGGATTAAGCTAAACAGCGCACACACGTAAAAACGGAAAACAACGCATGTTTACGTATCAGTGGGGTAGAGGGCTCGGGCCAGGTGAAGACAGAAACACAGGAAAATAATGACAAACAACAACCGATTAATGATGACAATTTGCAGAGTGTGACTATCTTTATTATAAAGAACGGACCTGGCAACACATACTGACTTGTCGTGCGCGTGATCCCTCCCCCCGAAACCAGTTAAGCGCAACCACGCCCCCTACGAGAAAACTTTGACTCACGTCTCAGTTCCACAAAAGCAGGCTGCGCCGCCAAACCGTAAATCAGATGCGCGTTGAAGTTTGCCGCAATAAGTTTGCCTGTACACCTACTGTCAGCAGCGCAAACAAGGTTTATAACGAAAGAAATAACACACTGATCGCCACACCACATTCTAATAACATGGACACCAACACCAGAGGTGAGAAATACTTTGTTTTTAACTGTAGCGGTGTTTGATCTGATGGGACGCGTCCATCTCTCAACCTGGGGTGCGTTTCCCAAAAGCAACTATGGTCGCAAGTTCCGTCGTTACCAATAGAGTTCAATGGGACTTACCACCATAGTTAGCTAACGATGCTTTTGGGAAACGCACCCCTGTTTCGTAGCTATTTAAGATTATCAGGTATTGCTCAGAACGAGTTATCAGCCACTGTATATTTCGATTTCAATTTCTTGTGAATATGCTCTGTTTCTGTAACTGAAGATCGGGAGCATTGGGAATTATTCGTTGGATTTTAAGTTAATTTTGAGTAAGAATGTAAAAATGTTATTATTCATGTATTTATATGTAAAAAAAAAAAAGAAAGAAAAAAAAGCCGTATGCGTTTCTAGTCGATCGTAATTTAAAGCTTATAGGCTAAATAATATTTTTCATAGAAGCAGTCAATATGTTAGTTTTTTGTGTGGCACCGCAGTAACTGAAGATGTGGAGAAATATAATTATTCGTTCTATTGCTAATTGTTAAGGGATAATGTTATGGTTAAGTCAGTATTTGCTCATGTAGAGATGAAATTCAAAATGAAAATGTGTATGTGTTTCTAACCAAAGCGTGCATAATATATCAGGCCGTATCATAATATATCATAAATGTAGTCTATAATTTGTCATTATGCGAATTTATTATATGTAGCTCCGTGTCTATAACTGAAGTTCTGGAGCAAAACAAATTATTCGTTGGATTTTAAACAATGGTTGTTAAATGTTTTAAGTTATCATTTGCTCCTGGTGAGCTGAATTAAAAAAAAAAAAAGGCGTAGGCTAAGTTTGTCAATCGTAAATGCACTCTAAAAAAAAATCTGTAAAAATAGTGCACAATATACGGTATAATTTGAAGATTATTTAACGTATTTATTTTTTGCAGGTGTAGTAGCCTATTTTGAATTGTACACCATAGCATTGTGTTTTAGAGTTAACAGAAATGTCCGTAAAACTAATGGATAATGTCGTGTGTAATGAGCTGCCATACTTCTGTTATTTTACGGATTTCTTTTTTTACAACATGCAATATTTACAGAAGCTGTCAATAAGTTTAATACAAACCCCGACCGGCGGAAAAAGAAATCGGCGCCTATTTAACTTGAATTGTTTGTATCAATAACCTACACGACGACGTGATGCTTTCGTTTAAATAGAAGTGATTATAACCTAGTTTAAGTCTAGTTTATAGTTCCATCTATTTTTAGATTAGTTTATTAACAAGTGATCGCTCACAATATCTGATCTTGTCGCAGGTGTGGTGTTTGAGTGTCTGTGGAGGTCTCTGAGGAGAGTCTGGAGACTCCTGCGCTGCCGCGAGTCTGGTGAGTATCTGAAAGATTGACATATCATTAAGAAACGCTTTATAATAGTTTTAAGTTGTTAACTAACATTATATAGCCTAATGCTGAATAGATCAGTAGAATCAGTAGATCAGCAGAACAGCAAATAAGTATTGTATATGGAAAACATTTGAATATTAGGCCTACATACTTAATATGTAATATAGTATAAAGTGTTGCATATTCATAATAAACACCATAAAACCCTGTGGCAAAAAAATAATTCTGTATGCAATTTTACCAGAAATAAAACTTTCAGTGGAAGAAACGACACCACAATTCAGTGGTCAAAGCTCTGTCCGTCCGTGGTGAAGACCTCAAGTTGTTGATCTTCACTGAGGTGAGGTGAGATATTACCCTGGTTCTTATTTGCAGCTGAAATGTGATCATGTCAATGTCCTTTTTGTCCCTTTTGTTGTTTCAGGAAAATGTCCTTTAAATTTAGTTTTGATCATTTTCTTCTGGCTAAAATGGCATATAATTTTAATAAAGAAAAATATAATCTAAACTAAATGTAAAAATGGGTTTTAAAACAGTGCACGCAGTTAACCTTTTTTATATTTGGACAATCTACATGTCAAACATATACAAGATTTATCAACATAAAATACAAATGAAATGTTTCTTTTGAAAACCTCAGCCCCTGAAAAATAGTAAGTGTTAGCTACTTAGTTTCTTTAGGGAGCAAATATTAATTTGATTTCCTTGGACATTTTTACCTTTTATAATGCCAGTTTTTGTAATTACCTTATTAAATATATTTGTGTTGTTTTATTTCAAATTCTTAAATTTAACAAATGACATCAATTACTCAGAATAGCCTGCATCAGGAACTCAATACAGGGTAGGGCTGCAACATTATGACAAAAATCATTGTCGGTTATTGCTCTTGATATTGTAATAATGATTATTACATTTCAAATACATAAAAACATTTTATGTTCGACACGTCATATTCTGGCTACACAGACAAAACAAGCTAGTTTCAAGCAAGTTTTTGTGCAAATGCGCAAATATATTAGGGATCAGCTGATAGACGTGGCTCTCGTGTGAAGCGATGGTCATTGTTGTCATTTTTAAGTCATTTATTATCATGTGGTGATTCGAGGGAAATGAGATAATACGCTCAAATGGAGATCAAAGACTATATAAAAAGGGATGTCGGAGATGAGAATAGACACGAGTCAGTGGTCTGAGTAGCCATAAAAGTTACAAACAAGTAAAATGTTATTTCTTTATAGATTATATAATAACAACTTGGAAAACAGACAAAACAGAAAAGGTAAGAAACATTATTTGAGAAAAGGGCAAAATATAATTGGTGCAGACCTGTAACGGAACTAACGTTACCCTGCGCTGACGTAATTTCCGATTTTTGTGAAAAAGGCTAGATTAGCAGATCAGATTGGGGTAATTTTATTGTTTAATAATTTTTTTAATGTAAATATTTTTTTGTTTGTATATGCTGTCAGTTATAGTTTTTAGAAAGAAAATCTAATTCGGCAAAAATTAGTATTGGCTGGTCACATTTACAAAAACATTGTAAATCGGAATCGCCCAAGAAAATTGCAATCGGTGCATCTCTAACGAAAATGACAGCTGTGAGAAAACGTTAAAGTGTATGATCACACCGGTGTGATTAGCGTTCACGCCATGTCTATAATTCCAAGATGACAACATGTGATGTTCAACTATGTTCATTACAAAGGTGTTGAATTGAGAAAACACATTCACTTACACTTATTTGAGAATCGGAATATCAGGATAGTTCATGATACACAGGGCTGGCATGATCCACCTTATTTTCCCCGTAAGAGCGGGCGTGGCCATTTGTAAATTTAATGTGTCTGGCTTCCTGTCTCATCTGCAAGTATGGCGGATAAACAAAGCAGTTTCCCAGAACTCTACGCGGCGTTACATCACATTCTCATTCTCTATTACTTTAATGTATTATCTTTATTATGAACACAGTGGTTGGTAGTGCAAAACAGTTTTACAGTTTACTGCACTTCGTTATTCTTCTCGTTATTTCCCTACAGTGGCTTGTAAACCAGGGCCCGTATTCACAAAACATCTTAAGGCTAAAAGTAGCTCCTAACTCGCCGATTTAGGAGAAAATCTTAAAAATAGTGGGCGTGTCAGTCCTATATTTAGGACTCCTAAATTTTTGCTCTAAGAGTATTTCACAAAGCGTTTTAGTGGTAAAACTAGGTCCTAAATCTGTGAAACGTTAGGAGTAGTGAAGAGGACTCCTAAGTCACTAAGACCAACTCACAACTATCCTAAAATGGCTGTTGCCGGTGTTGTGCCCAATTCTGACCCCCGCCAGATTATTACCCCCCTAGTATTGGTAGGTTTAGGGTTAGGTGTGGGGGAGGGGTTAGGATTAGGGGTGGGGTTAGGATTAGGCAATCAGGTAGCGATTTCAACGAGAGGGGGTAATAATTTGGCAGGGGTCGAAAATGGGCACAACACCGGCAATCTGCCTCAGAATATAAACATTTGAGAAACATTTGACGATAATGAGCTTTTAAAAAGGTATCGTCTTTATGGTTTGGAGGTTATCCCAACTCCAAATTTTCCTTTGATTATATCCTTTTCATTAACCAGTTGGCAAGAAGTTAAAGCTGTTCTTGCGTCCAGTTTGGTTTTCTTTTGCGTTTGCATGTCTTAGGCTACTATCAGCCATGATTATTCTACTCTGTTAATTAAAAGGCGGTTTATGCATCCTCTACGAGAAGCATACATGTAAGACTGACAATTAGCCAAGGGCGATTCTAGACCCTTTTTAGGTGGGCTTCTTCAGACCCCCTATTTGTCGCCTCAGCCCCCCTAAAACTATAATCAGCTATCTGAATGATCAGGCCAGTGCTGTTTCCTCAAAAAAGTTTATCATTCTCGCTCGTTTATCGATCTCAATGTGGTAATCACGCACTGTGATAGATCGTTAATGTGCGCTCACACATTTGAATGAAGCGCGCACGCACTGAGAGGCACTGCATGGACAGCACACCAGCATTGTCTCATGAAAGTGCGTTTCAATGGCATGAATTTCTGTTTCTATTTGGTGTGCTTATGATACGAACCTTCACACCCCTATACCTAATCATTGTGTCTCATATGCACGCCAAATCAGTTTTTGCGTATAAATAGCACACCAAATAGAAACAGAAAATCGTGCCATTGAAACGCACTTGCATGAGACTGTCATTCACTTTCGCGTCCTCTCGAGCAAATAAGCAAATACACAAAATATTATGACACAATGGCTGTCTTGACGACATTGACTGCAAATTAGCTGAACATATATTTGTTTAATTAGTGACACTTAGCCTGCATGTTAAAATATTTATTTGAATGTGGCAATTAACATTATTTTTTAAACCTTTATTTGGATATGGCAACATAATCCTATCTTGCTCTACAATATTTCTATGAATAAATCTCTGACAGAGACCCCTATCAGCCAATCACTGTGTGCATATTTAGTAAGCATGCTGACATCATCCATAGCAACAAGGTCAACCCCGCCCTTACTCTGAGCTTAAGACTTCTCTCTATTCCTTAGTAAAAGTTTGTCTCAGCAGCTTCGTGAATAGGTTTTAGGAGAAAACTCTTAGCTAAAAACTTTTACTGCTACTTAGGAGAACTCTTAATGGTAAGATAAAATGTTTTGTGAATACGGGCCCAGAAGTCTAACACATTACTAGAAAACAACTTACTTCCGCATTGAAAAATAAGGTGGATAAGCGAAGTAGGCAGCTGCCTAGGGCGGCAGCACAAGTCAGAGAGGCAAGAAGGAGAGATATTTAATTTTATTGGACATTAGAATTATTTTATTGGACGTTTAGAATTATTGCAATTATTATATATTATGTCTGTATGTCTATCTATCTAACTGTCTGTCTGTCTATCTATCTATCTATCTATCTATCTATCTATACATACCAATGAACCATTACATTATGACCACCTATCTAATAACCTGTAGGACCTCCTTTAGCTCACAAAACAGCAGCCATGAGGCAAGGCATTGATTCGACGAGGTGGCGATAGGTCTCCTGGAGTATTTGGTACCATAATGTCAACAGTAGGTCCTCAAGTTCCTGTACATTGCGGGATGATGGTGATGTAGAGCGAAGCCGCTTTACTTTTAAATTGGGTTCATGTCAGGTGGATTTGGAGGCCAAGGCATTAACATAATTTCACCATCATGTTCGTTGAACTACTCCTTGATGATTCTGGCAGTGCTAAATGACTCATCATCCTGTTGGTAATGGCCATCACCAGCAAGGAACACAGTTGCCATGAATGGATGCACTTGGTTCGCAATGATGTTCAGATACCTGACAGCTATCAGGAATTGTGCTATTGGAATGGGTCTTGAAGTGTCCCAAGAAAGCATCACCCACAGCATAACACCACCACGCCACCGGCCTGTGTCTCCCCAACACTGCATCCAGGTTGGCAATCGGCATATCCGTTGACATGATGTACCAGGAATTTGTCAGACCAGGCCACTTTCTATCAATCTTTCAAGGTATAATCTTGATGATCTTGGGCCCATTTCATGCGTTGTTGGTGATGATGTATAGTTAGCATGGGGACCCGGCTCGGTTGTCGGCTACACACTGTGGTCCTGCTGTCGCTGTGAACAATGCGTGACAATCTACCCTCCCTGCAGACAACACCCGGCTGGATGAAAATTCATCATTTGGCCATCCGTGCACCACTTTTGAGACATACACGTTAACAACCCACAAGTTCTGAGGCGCCGTCCCATCACAATGTCCTTTATCACACTCTTGATAAAATGGCAGCTTTTCCCATTCTGACACCAAACCCTCTACTGACTGAAAGCCAGTCCTATGGTGGTATATATACTGCTCTGTGAACTGCACCTGCGGCACCATTCAGTTGCTAGGCGTGCTCATTGCTCTAGGCTGGGGGTGGTCATAATGTAATAGCTCATATGTATATGTACATTTATTTGTTATAACTTTTATGCCGTTTTAGTCGCTTGGCTGTTTCCTTAAAGATCTAGAAGTTTGTCAAGTTTTTGGTCAGGTGTATGATGTTCTTTTTTTAAATTGTCATTACGTTGCTGTCTTGATGCAATTGCTGCTCATGATTGCTGATCATGGTTTCGAGTACAGATATATCTGATATAGATACACCTTTCTAATACACACAAGAATGCGTAATCTCAGATGACTTAATCAAATTCACAAAATTGTTTGAAGAACCAAATTAGTCAGAGATCAGTTATCATGATTGAATCATCTCGCATCTGTCAAATCATCTCAGATATATTAAGCGAGGTACAAAGAACGGACCCCGGATCGATACTTTTATTAAACAATGCTGAAAACGAGAATGCAGTAAATACAAGTATATGTGTTTGTCATACATATAGGATTCCAACCATTCAAATAAACCTGGTTTGTGACAAGACGTTTTTTTTTTCTTCTACATTTAGCATTATTAATTAGCATGTTAAGAGCATTTCATTATAAACACTTTTTATGTTTGGGGGAATTATTTATAGATGGCAAGGAAAGACAACTAAAACTTTGAAATTACTAGTTAACTTTGTTTTCTGCTTATGATGAGTGTTTAGATTATGTACATTGTTTGTTTTAGTAGAATACCTGAAGCCCCATACCTTATATTTTCTGTCACATAGCCTTCTACCATATACAGGTGCATCTCAAAAAATTAGAATGTCATGGAAAAGTTCATTTATTTCAGTAATTCAACTCATATTGTGAAACTCCTGTATTAAATAAATTCAATGCACACAGAGTGAAGTAGTTTAAGTCTTTGGTTCTTTTAATTGTGATGATTTAGGCTCACATTTAACAAAAACCCACCAATTCACTATCTCAACAAATTAGAATACTTCATAAGACCAATAAAAAAAAATTTTTAGTGAATTGTTGGCCTTCTGGAAAGTATGTTCATTCACTGTATATGTACTCAATACTTGGTAGGGGCTCCTTTTGCTTTCATTACTGCCTCAATTCAACGTGGCATGGAGGTGATCAGTTTGTGGCACTGCTGAGGTGGTATGGAAGCCCAGGTTTCTTTGACAGTGGCCTTCAGCTCATCTGCATTGTTGGGTCTGGTGTCTCTTATCTTCCTCTTGACAATACCCCATATATTCTCTATGGGGTTCAGGTCTGGTGAGTTTGCTGGCCAATCAAGCACTGTAACACCATGGTCATTGAACCAGCTTTTGGTACCTTGGCAGTGTGGGCAGGTGCCAAGTCCTGCTGGAAAATGAAATCAGCATCTCCATAAAGCTTGTCAGCAGAAGGAAGAATGAAGTGCTCTAAAATTTCCTGGTAGATGGCTGCGTTGACTGTGGACTTCAGAAAACACAGTGGACCAACACCAGCAGATGACATGGCAGCCCAAATCATCACTGACTGTGGAAACTTCACACTGGACTTCAAGCAACATGGATTCTGTGCCTCTCCACTCTTCCTCCAGACTCTGGGACCTTGTTTCCAAATGAAATGCAAAATTTACTTTCATCTGAAAAGAGGACTTTGGACCACTGAGCAACAGTCCAGTTCTTTTTCTCCACAGCCCAGGTAAGATGCTTCCGACGTTGTCTCTGGTTCAGAAGTGGCTTGGTAGCCCTTTTCCTGAAGACGTCTGAGCGTGGTGACTCTTGATGCACTGACTCCAGCTTCAGTCCACTCCTTGTGAAGCTCTCCCAAGTGTTTGAATCAGCTTTGCTTGACAGTATTCTCAAGCTTGCAGTCATCCCTGTTGCTTGTGCAACTTCTCCTACCCAAATTCTTCCTTCCAGTCAACTTTGCATTTAATATGCTTTGATACAGCACTCTGTAAACAGCCACACCTTTCAGTAATGACCTTCTGTGACTTACCCTCTTTGTGGAGGGTGTCAATGTGCGTCTTCTGGATCATTGCCAAGTCAGCAGTCTTCTCCATTATTGTGGTTTCAAAGAACAAGAGATACCCAGAATTTATACTGTATGGATGGTCATTTATTGAAACTCAAATGTAAATATTCTAATATTTTGAGATACTGATTTTTGACTTTCATGAGCTGTAAGCTCTAATCATCAAAATAAAATAAAAAAAACACTTGAAATGTTTTACTTTACATGTAATGAATCAAAAATATATGAAAGTTTCACTTTTTGAAATGTTACAAGAAAAAATTAACTTTTTCACGACATTCAAATTTATTGAGATGCACCTGTAGATATAAAAAATAATAATAATAGCCTGATAAAACATCTTATCTTACATTTTAATATTCATGCCCAAATGGCAATGTATAACTGTTCCAGAACCCTATTGTCCAGACCCCTGCTGGGAAGGAAATATATACTGGACCTCTTGGAACTTTAATTGAATATTCCTGGTCTTGGTAATTAATGGAATGGAAACACTGGACTGGATTATATGAATCAATTATTTCTAGATGATTTTTTTTTATGTCAGTGCATTAATAATATTATCTTGCAGGGTTTTTTTTTTCAAATAATTTAGTTATCATTGTCATGTGTCATTATTCTTGGTTATTGTTGATTAAATAAAAAAAAACTAATAACATTTCACCAGTATTTTTGTTAGCAATATTAATGGTAGCTGTTTAGTCTGTGCATGGGAATTGATAGCATTCATTTAAAAACATTGACTAAACAACAGGCCAAACTTCCAAAGTAATAAAACTACATTTCACAAGAAATTAATAATGTAAACAAGACACACAAGCGTATTCCTAATGACCTCTTCATATATTTCCTATATAGATGATCATTTTGGATAAACTGATGACCAGCCAAAATTGCAGAATTCTTGGACCTACATTTCAAGCCAAGTTTAAAAGACTTCCCCCTCAAATCATCGGCCCAGATGTCCGACATGTCCATCACAGTGCTTTACTGACAGGGAATGGGTTTTTACTGCCAAGGTACTTCATCATTCCTGTCTGGCCCTACTCAGGAGACCCACACTATGCATAAGCTTTTCAGCGACTGAACCCTTACATCAAATAAAAACAATCTGGACACCTCCACTTTTGCCACACTGACAAAAACGGTGTTCCTTAATTGGGTCATCTTAAATGTTCAGAACA
>JAPDDO010000074.1:0-174048 GCA_027422415.1 Schizothorax lantsangensis
CACATTTTGGAAGAGGATTCAAGAGGAAATCTGAAAACACATTAGATGATTCACACGGAAAGGTATCATATTTACATTTCATTTACATTTATGCTTTAAAAGAGTTTTTAAAGCGATTACATTGCATTCAAGGGTTTACATTTGATACTGCACTTCCCCACATGCAGTATCACTGCACTGCATGTGGGAAGTGTTTCAATAATTCATCTTCTCTACACAGATATATAAAAAACAATCACATTAAGTAGATCATCTTCAGCTCTGATGCTGCGTCCTCTCCAAATGTGACACAATAATGCATCAAGCAATAAAATATAATCTGGATTTAAATCTGTCATAACCTGACATTACAAGCGACATGACAAAGAATAAAGTTTATCAAAACCAGCAGATTCAACTGAGATTCAGATCAACTCAAAGATGGAGTTCCTCCCCAAAGAACAATGCTAAAAAGTTATATTATTGTATATCATTTTGCTTCATCATTTAAATTCTATCATTGTGTTTTTTTATGAGTTTCATGTGTCACTTGCTTTCTTGTTCAGGAAGATGAAGAAGAGACGGTTGTATCAATTATAGTTATATCAGTAGCTGGTGGCAAATGATTGCTAAAAATGTACTTGTCATTCATTCATTCAAGAGATTAGTTAAAAATGCTGATTCATCCAGTAATGGTTGAAGTATTTGGGTCTTTTAATCATTCACGCCACCTTTGTTTCAATAATTAAGCCAAATTAATTTTAAATTTTAAAGAGCCTCTAGTGAATTACATGTTATTTTATTTAGTTGTCTAGTCAAAATTATGGGAGAATTGTGAACATGTTTATTTTAAAGAAACTCAAATCATGACTCATTTTATCCAGAATCATGGAGCTTAGAGTGAATTATCAATAATTATAAGAGACTGTTTCACCAGCTGACAGACTTAACTGAAAAAATAACACCAGCATTACCAGGGCCGGCCCAAGCCTTCATGGGGCTCTAAGCTGAATTTTATTTAGGGGCCCCTTGGTGCCACCAATATGACTGGTTATTGTCAAAGCTTGATTATTCGCACGCTATAAATCTAACACACCCATTATCAGTTTTACTGGGGGGGGGGGTAGTTTTCCAAAAGCAACTATGGTCGCAAGTTCTGTCTTAGCTAACGATGGTCTTGAGAAACGCACCCCTGATTTGTGCCACAAAACCCCCATGTTGAATTTGTCCCCCCTTCACCCACAATACACTATCGATTTTAACCCTTTGACGTGCCGCGCTTTGGCTGGCTTTGAGACAGAGAAAGACGCGCTTAGTGCTTTTCATATTTCATAACTGTTCAATGTTTTCAACCGAATAAAGTTTATTTTAGGTTTCAGACATTTAAATACACTTCAATTAAGTAAAAAATACATTTAGTTTGTTAAATAGGCAACACACTGATTTCTATGGAAAGCAGCAATATTTTAAGACATCTATTTACTGTTTCAATTATGACAACGTCTTTTATTCCTTTCAAATATATAGAGTAAACTTTATGGTAATCTACACAATGTTTTATCCCAGCTAACTGGTCACCACTTCCCTTCATGTATTTCGGGAGAAATATGTAAATTTACATGATGTTAATCCGACAGATCCACACCGCAGTGTCCAGTGCATATTATCAACATGGCCATCATTGTGCCTGTATTACATGTCGCTATGGAAATAATAAAATTATATGTATAGATTATTTGATTATTTAATTATTTAATATTGCTCTTTTGTATAATTACCACTGTCCATTGACATAATATATCACAAATTAAAATAAAATAAACATGTAGGCTTCTCTTGGGGGCCCTCTGGTGGCCACGGGGCCCTAAGCAGCCGCTTAGTTCTCTTATGATTTGGGCCGGCTCTGAGCATTACATGACAGCTGGCAAAACATGTCAGAGTACAGCATTTTACTGTAGTATTGTGTGTGTGTCTATATATATATATATATATTTATTTATATATATATATATATATATATATGAAGAGTTCAGATGCAAAAGCCTCCAAGTGCCATCTGAAATTTTCATCAAAAATTAGCATTTTTATCAGGCTCTTATGTTTAGGTTCAGTAATTTTACTCTAATGGCAATGTATAGGTCCTTTTCTATGCAATTAAAATGAAATAACTGAACATAAATATAGGAGCTTGATAAAAATGCTCATTTTAGAAGAAAATTTATTTTGGCTTTTACATCTGAACTCTTCATATATACAGTATATAAATATATATATATACATACACATATAAATTTGTCTGATCCAAGGATGGGGGTGCTTTTTAATTCTGCATTTTTGCATTCTGCAAAAGAGCAGACATGCAGATGTTCAGATGAAATTGTACATACACTTTTTTTAACTCATAGCTAAAGTATTCTGATTTTTGTTATATTTTAATAATTCAATTAGCAATCAATTTTGTTTTTATTATTTAATTATTATATATATATATATATACTGTATAGTATATGAAATGTATGGGAAATGTAAAAAGTTCATGCTACAGTGCTATTATATCATAAAAGTAGGGCATTTAAGTAGAAGAATGCAATGGTGATTTCTTCATCTCAAACTATGTATTGAGACTAGGGGTGTAACGATTCACTCGTTTTCTCGATGCATCGATTACAAACGCTGACGATGCATATGCATCCATTTAAAACATGGAGTTTTGAATCGTTACTCGCCGATTTCAGACAGTAATTGATTTAAAACGCTAAGAATCGAATGAATCGCAATTTCTATAGCGATTTAATGCTTTCAAAATATATACACATTAAATTACTACAAGCACAAATTAATGGAGCCCTTGAACAGCCCTCACATCTCTCCTTCACGCGCTTCTCTATTTACCACCTGTCCCAGGATTGAGCTCGTGCTCCGTTCGTCTCACGGACACATTTTTGAGCAGCTGACTACTAAGTGAAGTAGTTTTAGTTTTCTGTAGCTTTTCAATGGCTCTCGGTCATATCGGTATTACCAGTCGAAGGCTACGCATTTATTGGACGGAGCAAAAATGTAATACGCACAGTTCCATTGAAAACTGTATTGTAAACTTTTAACAATGTCATTGAACTGAATGTACGAAGGAAACTGTTAAAATAACCACAGCCTTGAAATAAGAGCGCAAGGTTTATCTGTTAATCAGATGCATGAATGTAGCACTTCGTTGCTATAGAAAACAGACACCGGGCGCGCAAAGTTATGGAGATGCAAAGTTAAATACTATAAGCTTTTATTTTATGAAAATGAGATTTATATTTATTTTTTATTTTTAGCAGACGCTTTTATCCAAAGCGACTTACAGTGCATTCAGGCTATACATGTTTTATCACTATGTGTGTTCCCTGGGAATCGAACCCACAACCTTTGCGCTGCTAACGCAATGCTCTACCACTGAGCCACAGGAACACTCTGAGATGAAGTTTTCACACTGAAAGAGAAGTGATCTCGTGCTCATAGATGTGCCAGCTATATCTGCAGCTACAGAAAACTGAATAAAACACAGAATGAACTGATGAAACGTTAAGACAATAAACACAATAAATAAATACAATTTCTGAATGAGGCAGTGCTAATTTGTAGTATATAAAACAATCATAAAATTGCCATTAGGAAAAAAAATGATAGATTACAAATGATTGATTATTGTCCAGCAGTGTATTTGATTTCTTATAGCAAATTCAAAGTAATAGATAAGAAAATAATTCCTTGTTAAAAAAATAACTAACACATACATGCATACAATTATTGTATTTTACATTTCTGTTACTTCTGAAATGATGGCTACGCCTCTGTATGACAAAATGTTAGTCTATACATAATACTTTCAAAGCTCTTTTTTTAAATATTGGCTTACATACAGTAAATTTCTACATATACCATTGACATGTCATGCCATAGCATCATTAAACTAGCATCTAACAATGGACAAAAGTGTTTTTTCTTTCTTTCTCTAATCTATGCTTAGTTCCTCTAACATAAAGTCTGCTGTGTAATTTGCCCCCTGACTAAACATTTAAAGAATTTAGGGGAAGCATTTAAATAATCCTGTGAATTTAATTGTGAATCGAATCGAATCGAATCATTCTGAATCGTGAATCGAAAACCTATTCGCTGCAATATATTATGCAAGAATTCAACTCTGAACGCCATTGATATGTGTTTTATTATTTGTATGTATATTATGCACATTTCTGATTTGCAGCGCGTATGAACGGGACTGTTATATTTTGGAAATGGCTGTAAAGTACGTCATAAGGCTGGCGGCTGTTTAACCAAACGCGAAACTTGTGTCTCACCTGAAAGGTTTGTGTTTTAAACATTTAAAGTGTTTAAATGAAGTCGATCTGTTCATGCAAATGTATAGTTTTACCAAGAATTGCAAAACGAAAGCTTTTTTTATTGAATGAAACAATGTAATGCTTGATATAACATGAATGAGTGTTATTTCTGTGAGTAAAGCACATCCACACATGAGTAACAGAGAAGATCTCCACAAAGTTAGCTCTTTATTTTTGGATCTTGTTACTTCTAATTCTTCCTCCATTTCTTATTGGAACAAACTTTTTGATGATATTAAGTGGGCATATGTTTGGTCATATATATATGGTTTTTGGCTATAAATGCAACGAGAAGACAAAGATGATGGCTATAAGACAAAGGTTTCCATAACAGTATAATCTGCTGATTTTAACGTAAACAATAAATATCTAAACCGGTCATGTCTTTGTTGGTATAATTTGTGTTCTTTTAGTAATGTGTAGTTCCAGTTTTGAGTGTTTTTTGGCTAATCAGTTCGCTGACAACTGAAATAGGTAGATGACTGAGACATCCAGAAATATAGTGTTTTCTTTATAATTTATTTTTCCTTTATTTTTCTCAGAAAAACTCCCGGTGAAGTGACTGAGATCCATAAAGATGGTGTTTATTAAAGAGGAGAGTGAAGACATTAGGATTGCAGAAGTATTCAGCATCAAACATGAAGATACTGAGGAACAAACAGATTGGTTTCTTTCTCAAAGCTGAACTCAGTCATTTGATTCTTATTCTGTCCACTTCTACAGAAACAAATGATATTTTTGAAGAATGGGCGTCCTAATTAAGGTGAATACGACACTAATACTGTTACTATAAGATTATTATATAGGGTAAAATTGAATCTTTAACCTTTCTAATGATGGAATTGTCCAGTATTTGAAGGTAAAATGATGTGTCCTGTGTCAAATCAATACGGGACACAATTTGTTGCGCATTTTACAAAGGCCCACACGTAGTTGAATAAACATAAGGATTTTGCAGTGTGGATAATACTAATAGCAATTATGATGAAATCAGTTTCAAAAGAAGTAGTAGAGAAGCTTATTGGCCCATGATTGTGTTTCATCCTCTTTGTTTCTACAGCCACAGAGTCTGGAAAAAATGTAATTTATGGCCACTTCACACAGAACACAGCATTAAGTTAACCTGCAATGGTTTCTCAAAACATGATGAGCTCACGTCTGCCCCTTTAAACACAAGAGGCTCTTCAGATGTAGGGCTAAATGGGAAAGTTATCATTTGGTCTGTCCAGTGATGAACTCAAGGTGCACAGAGAGATAGAGAAAGAGAGAGGTGTGTGCGCGTGCTGGGAAAGCAAGAGCTCACGCGGCAGTACCGGCGAATCCCAGAAACTAAATAAGGTTTGGGCACTTTTTCTGAAGGAAATAAAATCTCTAAAGGGGTCTGCAATGTCGCTAAGTTGGCAACACTGTGCATCTACATTTCTCCAACTACGGGTTAGGCCACGGGTCAAACATAAAATACGTGCTGCGTTAATGAAATTAGTACCGTTAAAATGAATTTGCGTTAACGCGTTATTAAAGCGTTAACTGTGACTGCACTAAATATATATATATTAGGGCTGTGCAATTAATCGAATTCGATTCTCATGCACATCTTGTCAGTAAAGCTGGTTCCGTGATTGGCGGTAAATCTCCATCACCTGTTTTCAAACGCAGCAGCAGTTAATATACAGAGCCGTAGTTCACTGACAAGCTACGCGATATCGTGTTCATAATCGCAGATGAATCGAATTCGATTATGAACGCGAAATTGCCTAGCTTGTCAGTGAACTACGGCTCTGTGTATTAACTGCCGCTCAATTTGAAAACAGGTGATGGAGATTTAGTGCCAATCACGGAACCGGCTTTACTGACGAGATGTGCATGAGAATCGAATTCGATTAATTGCACAGCCCTAATATATATATATATATATATATATATATATATATATATATATATATATATATATATATATATATATATATATAGCCCTAGTGTTTCTTTAGTTCTTTGTGAGTTGTTGAATGTAATGGTTGTCTGTTTGCTTGCCGATCTGTTCTTTGTTCCCTCTGGTTTTTGGCTTATTGTTTGTTCTAGTTTTTTCATGAAATGCCTGCACACAGATCCTTACCTCTGCCTGTGTTCCCCAGATTCTCCACAACGTTACAGTTTTTGAATGGCATGTCTCTTTGACTGGTGCATCTTTGAGCCTATATTATTTAGTATAAGTAAAATACTTAAGTACTGTTAAAATCAGATACTCTAAGACTATTACTCAAGTTGTTTTGAATTGGTGACTTGTAACTTGTAGTGGAGTAATTTTCACTGTAAGGTATCTGTACTTTTACTCAAGTATGGTTTTCCAGTACTCTTGACATTATTGATTATTGCAGGGTGCAGGGTGCAAGATAGTAGTTGTAGCCTAATTCATAGTAATAATAAATGGCTCAACTTAAGCACCCTCTCAAAACAGTTTTGAAGTATGCTTTTTGTTTATGTTTGCTGACAGACATTAGTGTTTCCCACAGACTTGCAAATGCAAATTCATTCTCTGCCAGCAGAAGGCGCTGTTGGAGGGGAGATATAGCAGTTTCTCCAGTAATTAAGTCTAACTGTTTGCCAATTTCACTTGGATGAAATGAAACATTCAGCAAATTTTCCACTTGTTCTTAAAATCCCAAATACTTACAAATGAATAAATCGGCCTGTGTAACATGTAATACTTTATTAACTGACTAAATGAATACAGTTCTTTATTTATAAAAAATAAACAAATTTTCCTGTGAAATTCAGTAATTCTGTAAAAGTAGTAATACCATTATAATCTTCCCTGCTGAAAAAAAGAAAAGAAAAGTAGAACCCCTCCCAAAACACAATAGAAAATGTAATGATTTAAGGGTTATAATGGGAATTGTATTGGTTTTAATGTAAACTATAATGGTGTCTACTGGTATTTGATGCATTCTATTGGTGGTATCTAATCTAGCAGATGGCAACCGATGGAACAACAGTAATTCCTGTTGCCTATTGAATAATGCCCAAAACAAAAAGGAATTTTGTAATGGTTTTTATGGAAACTATAAGAACTTCTGTCAAGGTTTTTTTTTTTTTTCAGCAGGGTAACGATACTCATACTGTGCTGCACATTATTGACAATATTGAGCTGACTTTTTGACTTTTCAAATGTAAAATCGCAAATCAAATCGCAAAATCTGTCTAAAAATGGCAATTAGATATTTTCCCCAAATCGCACATCCCTAGTTTGGGCCCTAGCATTGTGGCAGCGGCCGGCGAGCTCTCCCAGGAGGAGGAGGGAGAGCTGGGCCTGCAGTCTTTGGTGGTTGAGGGGCCCGCCGTTTTTTAGTTGATATCTGGGGGCTTGACGCAAAAGAGTGGGAGAGTTTGGCCCCAGCATACACCAGTTCCTCCATTTTCTGAGAGAAGCTTAGAAGTGAAGATGCTGGAGAGAGGGATAGTGTGTCTGGTGAGATGGGCTCTGGCTCTGGTGTTTCCGGTGGCTGTGATATGCTGTCCTGGCTTCTCTGGCTGTTTTCCAGAAAGTCATCCTGGAGTGCTGAGTCTTGAAGCTGTTGTAGTACGTCACCTGTTTGTGATGAGCTCTGTGGGCAGGGCTCAGCCGGGATAGTTTCCATGAGCAGACCTTGTTGTGGCTGTGTGGCGTTATCAGTGTCCTTGTGGGATTCTTCAACCACATGATGACTCGGAAGCTGATATGAAGTCCTGTGGTCACTCATATTCTGTCCAGGTGTTTGTGTGCCATTCAGGTTGAGTAGATTGTCCTTTAGCACTCTTGCACCAAGTTTGTTTGGGTGGAGGCCATCTAGTTTAAACGGTTGTCTATAGCCCCAGAAAAAGACTGAAGTTGACTCCTTTTATACTGCAGGTTCTTTGTAGCCATCAAGAATATTTACATCTGGTATTCCTGCACAAAACTTTATTAATTTGAACATTTCTCTTGCATACAGTAGGCTACTGTTTAATCTTCAAAATAAATTTGAAAAGTGTTCGATTTCCAGTAGATGGCAGCTATGTTCTACTAGCCCATTCTAATGTTATAATCACCATGAATTATACTGAAAACTGAAAAAGCAAGTTTATTTATATAGGACATTTCATACACGGTGGTAATTCAAAGTGCTTTATATAAAAAAATAATAATCACAGCAATAAAAACAAGGAATTAAAAATAATAATACAAACAAGGAATTTTAAAATATAGAAATTGATTTAAAATTAATTTAATACAGTTAAGAGAAAATGATTATACATAAAATACAGTGCAGTCAGTTCAGACGTAGCACAGTGCTCATTCAACAAATGCACAGCTAAACCGATGAGTTTTGAGTCTGGATTTAAATGTGGCTAATGTTTTAGCACATCTGGGGCCGTATGTATAAAGCCGCTCAGAGTAAAATTTTAGTCCTAAGTCTGTCAAAATTCTAAGAATGATGTAATTTTACTCTTATTCCTAGACTTAAGAATAAGAGTGATTCATAAAGGGTTCCTAAGTGTTAAGACTAGGTCTCAGCTCCTAAATTATTTAAGAGAGCTGAAGAGGTCTCCTAACCTAGTTAGGAGTAACAAGATGGCAGCAAAGAGGAGAAGACTAACACTTTCCAGCGAAAATATGACATATTGGCCTTATATGATAATGTGGAGTTGATAAAACGATACAAACTTGATTATCAAGATCAAAATATGTAGATTTTTTTTTTTTTTTTTGTAACTGACAAACTAAGAAATTTAATAACCTCTTCCACTCAAAAAGTCAATGCTCTAACTGCAGAAATGAAAGTAGTAATTACAAATTATGATCACAAATTATTACTGATGCTTTGTTTTCTATTGGTATGTCTCCTCGTTTACAGTTGGAGTAATGATGTGAACATGAGTTCCATCAATGGCTCCAACAACTCCAGAAAAGCCCACAATCCTCATAAAAGTGGCTTGTTTTTGCAATATGGTTTGGTGGTCAGTTGGAAAGTCAATAAACTGTCATATAGTAGTGGCCAAAAGTTATGTCTGGCCTAGGAAATTTGACATATTCACCCTTAATAAAAAATAAATAAAAAATTATTTTGTAAGCAAGATTTTGTAAGCATATTGCATAGTTGCCTAGAGTCAATTGTTTTATTTGTGATAATAATGCAATGAAACATGCCAAATTGTGTGGTCATAATTTTTGGCCATGCTGTCATACAAATAAATTATGAATATGAAAACGTGCAAAAACAAGAGGACCAATGAAATGTAAATAACTTATGTTGTAGTCAATGTTGCCAATTTAGTGATTTTGTCACTAGATTTAGAGACTTTCTCATCCCTTTAGAGACTTTTTTCAAAAGCCTAGCAACAAAATAAATTTCTTGGACAAACCTTATCTACATTCCGAGACTCTCCCATGACGTCATAAACGTGAGTTCACTGATCTATATAAATATAAATATACTGTAGATCAGTGAACTCACCTTTATGAGGTCATCTAGCAACATTAAGTGACCAGTTTTAGCTACTTTCAATTGAAAGCAGTTGGCAACAATGGTCAGTGTTTTTTTGTCCTTTTGTATTTTAATAGTTTAAGTGAAATGTGGGGTAATAAAAAAAATTATTCCACACATCACTTTTGACCACTGTTGTGTTTGGTGGGGTTAGTGCCACAATATGTAAGACCCTGCTTACAGTGTCATCACCGGTGCATTGCTGCATTTTTCCAATTTTACAGCCAAAAGAAAATGTAATTACAACTTTCATTTCTGCAGTTAGAGCATTGTCTTGTTGAGTGGAAGAAGTTATTAAATTTCTTACTTTGTCAGTTACAAAAAAAAAAATCTACATATTTTGATCTTGATAATCAAGTTTGTATCGTTTTTTCAATGTCATATTTTCGACTAGACTAACACTAGAAAGTGTTAGTGTTAGTCTTCTCCTCTTTGCTGCCATCTTGTTACTCCTAACTAGGTTAGGAGACCTCTTCAGCTCTCTTAAATAATTTAGGAGCTGAGACCTAGTCTTAACACTTAGGAACCTTTATGAATCACTCTTATTCTTAAGTCTAGGAATAAGAGTAAAATTACTTCATTCTTAGAATTTTGACAGACTTAGGACTAAAATTTTACTCTGAGCGGCTTTATACATACGGCCCCTGATCTCTTCTGGAAGCTGGTTCCAGCTGCGGGCGGCATAATAGCTAAAAGCGGACTCCTCTTGTTTTGTGTGAACCCTTGGTATTTCTAACTGACTCGATCCTAATGAACTGAGTGGTCTGTTAGGTTTATATTCAGTGAGCATATCAGCAATGTATTTGGGTCCTAGGCTATTTATGGAGGCTATATCTTCAACACCAAGCATTTCTGCAGACTCTGTTGATCCTCTCCTGGATTCATTTAACTCAAAAGTTAAGAATGTTATTGATGATATAGCTCAGATAAAGGTCAGCAAGAAGACAGGCAGACAAAAATCATTTTGGAGAAAATCAACAGCAGTTCAGAGTATGAAAAGGCAATGCAGAAAAGCTGAGCGGATGTGGCGGAAGACGAAACTTGAAATCCACTATAGCATCTATAAAGACAGCCTTCATGCTTTCAATGTGGAACTAGCCACAGCTAGACAGACCTTCTTCTCAAACCTTATAAACAGTAACTTAAACAACACTTGTACTCTTTTTTGCTACTGTTGAGAGACTGACAAACCCCCCCAAGTCAGATTCCTAGTGAAATGCTCTCCGACAGCAAATGCAATGAGTTTGCTTTCTTCTTTTCAGAGAAGATCAGTAATATCAGAAAGGAGATTGGCACATCTTCCTGTAATGCAGAGGTCACACAGATTCGACCGCAATCTCAAAAAGAAGTGACTATGTCTGTTTTTGAAACAATTGATAGCAAAATTTTGGAAGAAATAGTCCAGCATCTTAAATCGTCAACCTGCTATCTCAACACACTTCCTACATATTTTTTCAAAAGTGTGCTTAACAGTTTGGAAGTAGATCTCTTAGAAGTGGTGAACACCTCACTTCTTTCTGGGACTTTTCCAAACTCCCTGAAAACTGCAGTTGTTAAGCCTCTTCTGAAAAAGCGCAATCTTGATAGCACCATGTTGAGCAACTATAGACCAATATCAAATCTTCCTTTCATAGGTAAGACTATTGAAAAGATAGTTTTTAATCAGCTGAACAACTACTTAAACTCAAATAAATACCTGGATAATTTTCAATCTGGTTTCCGTGTGCATCACAGCACAGAGAGAGCACTCATTAAGATAATAAATGATATTCGCTTTAATTCTGATTCTGGCAAAATATCAGTGCTGGTACTGCTAGATCTTAGTGCTGCGTTTGACACTGTCGATCATAACATACTTCTAGAGAGACTGGAAAACTGGGTCGGGCTATCTGGGTTGGCACTCAAATGGTTCAGGTCATACTTAGAAGGGAGAGGTTATTATGTGAGTATAGGAGAGCATAAGTCTAAGTGGACGTCCATGACATGCAGAGTCCCACAAGGCTCAATTCTTGCACCGCTCTTGTTTAGCCTGTATATGCTCCCACTAAGTCAGATAATGAGGAAGAACCAAATTGCCTATCACAGCTATGCTGATGATACCCAGATCTACCTGGCCTCATCTCCAAATGACTATAGCCCCATTGACTCCCTCTGCCAATGCATTGATGAAATTAACAGTTGGATGTGCCAAAACTTTCTTCAGCTAAACAAGGAGAAAACTGAAGTCATTGCATTTGGAAACAAAGATGAAGTTCTCAAGGTGAATGCATACCTTGACTCTAGGGGTCAAACAACTAAAAATCAAGTCAGAAATCTTGGGGTGATTCTGGAGACAGACCTTAGCTGCAGTAGTCATGTCAAAGCAGTAACTAAATCAGCATACTATCATCTCAAAAACATTGAAAGAATTAGATGTTTTGTTTCCAGTCACGACTTGGAGAAACTTGTTCATGCCTTTATCACCAGCAGGGTGGATTATTGTAATGGTCTCCTCACCGGCCTTCCAAAGAAGACCATTAGACAGCTGCAGCTCATCCAGAACGCTGCTGCCAGGATTCTGACTAGAACCAGAAAATCTGAGCATATCACACCAGTCCTCAGGTCCTTACACTGGCTTCCAGTTACATTTAGGATTGATTTTAAAGTACTTTTACTCATTCATGAGTTACTGCTTTGTCCTGAGACATAAAGGTGCTCACTGTTGTTAAGCAAAATCCTTGAGCTACTGCAAATTCTTTGGTTTCCCAGCATTTTGTGCACATTTTAGTTGTGTCCTATGTTGCCTCTATGATGCTGAGAACCTGATTTTTCACTAAGGACAGTTTAAGGGACTCATACAGAACTATTACAAACAATACACATATCCATTGATAATTAAGAATTCGACACACTAGAGTCAAGAGAATGTATTATTTTGATCAAGTTATGATCTGTGTAAACTGTAATGAATGATGTGTAAAAATAAAGAATAAAACCTTTTTTTTTACACAGACCATACTGATGAAAAGTTTACTATAGTTTAATATAGTGTGTTGCCTTAAGCATCACTGAGTCCTTGAGTCCTTTAAATTAAATTGTGAAAAGTTATTGCATGTGGAATAGATGTAAATATGTGTTATGTGAAAGAGCTTCATCAGGGCAGTACTAAACGTAAATTAATTTGGGGGGGTTGGGGGTGCAAACATTTTCACTCAACTGTAATTACCAGTAGCTACTAGCTAGCTTGTTAGATTATCTGTACTCTCAAAGTTCATATACAGAAATCCATTGTAAAATCAGCATGACATATAGATCAATAGATGTGACTTTCACGGTTACTTTTTCTATGTAAATGTTGTTACATGTTTTAAAAAACACGTTAATAAATATAGACTGTTAATTAATGTATTGTGAATTCATGGGTGCATTTATGTTCTTTTCTGGAAACAAAACATCTAATTCTTGCAATGTTTTTGAGATGATAGTATGCTGATTTAGTTACTGCTTTGACATGATTACTAAAACTAAGGTCTATCTCCAGAATCACCCCAAGATTTTTGACTTGATTTTCAGTAGTTTGACCCCTAGAATCAAGGTATGCATTCACCTTGAGAACTTCATCTTGGTTTCCAAATGCAATGACTTCAGCGAAAGAGTGGAAGAGTTTGGTCCCAGCATACGTTTTCTGTGAGAAGCTTAGAAGTGAAGATGCTGGAGAGAGTGATAATGTGTCTGGTGAGATGGGTTCTGGTTCTGGTGTGTCCGGGTGACTGTGATATGTTGTCCTGGCTTCCCTGGCTGTTTTCCAGAAAGTCGTCCTTGGGTGCGGAGTCTTGGAGCTGTTGTAATATGTCACAGTCTGCATATGATGAGCTCTGTGGGCAGGGCTCAGCCGGGATGTCCATGAGCAGTGGTTGTTTGGCTGCGTGGTGTTATCAGTGTCCTTATTTTAAACTTTTAGACTATAGGCTTTCTAGACTAGGCCATCATCTAGAGCCCTTAAGTGCATACCTCGTGTAAAAAAAAAAATACAATATAAAAGAATGCCAGTTTTTATTTTATATTTGTAAAAAGTGTATAGGGTCCCTAGAGACCTGATGTATGTAAATGTGTAAGTATATTTTTCCTGTGCAACTATACATATCTGATGACTCAATAAGTGCAATGCATCTTTATTCCTCGAGGTGACACTGTTTGATACACAATGACGATGTGATGTTTCACTCATAATTACCACAGGCATAAAACAAAAGAATATCAAAACTGTCATTTGATGGTGAATGTGGTGAATAAGCTGCCAGTGATCAAAATATTTATTTTTGAAGCCATTGAAAACAGTAGTTTTCAGAATATGGTTGAGATCGTGAATATGAGTCAGATGCTGGATGTACTGTGGAAGTGCGCTCTGACGATGACAGCGATGGTAAAATCATCTGCTCAAATTGAGCCCTTCCAAGTAGGGCTGCACAATTAATCGAATTTCTAATCGCAATTACGGATTCCACGATTACATAATCATTCGTACATAATTTCTAACAGACAAAACTTGTAATATTACATGTTCAGTGCTACCAAATCAGGTGCTGGTGCCACTGCTCTCCAATGTTAGTCTGGAGCCCTGATAATATAAATTGTACTGTAAAATGTTACTGTAATTTGAAATTGTCTGTTTAATTGTAAACCATTTGGTATTTTTTTTCTTTTAGTATAACATTATTATACAACCCCAAATCAGAAAAAGTTGGGACAGTATGGAAAACGCAAATAAAAAAAGAAAGTAGTGATTTCTAAATTTACTTTGACTTGTATTTTATTGCAGACAATATGAACACAAAATATTTCATGTTTTGTCTGGTCAACTTCATGTCATTTGTAAATATACATCCTTTCCTGTCATTCAGACCTGCAACACATTCCAAAAAAAGTTGGGACAGTAAAGCATTTACCACTTTGTAATGTTGCCATTCCTTTTCACAACACTTAAAATAAGTTTAGGGACTGAAGACACCAAGTGATGAAGTGTTTCAGGTGTAATTTTATCCCATTCTTCCTGCAAACAAGTCTTAAGGTGGGCAACAGTACGGGGTCTTCGTTGTTGCATTTTGCGCTTCAAAATGCGCCACACATTCTCTATTGGAGACAGGTCGGGACTGCAGGCAGGCCAGTCAAGTACCCGTACCCTCTTCCTCCGCAGCCAGGACTTTGTAATGTGTGCAGAATGTGGTTTTGCATTGTCTTGTTGAAATATGCATGGACGTCCCTGGAAAATATGTCTTCTTGAAGGCAGCATATTGTGCTCCAAAATCTCTATGTACTTTTCAGCATTAATGGTGCCATCACAGAAGTGCAAGTTACCTTTGCCAAGGGCACTGACACAACCCCATACCATGACAGACCCTGGCTTTTGGACTTGTTGCTGGTAACAGTCTGGATGATCCTTTTCTTCTTTGGTCCGGAGCACACGGCGTCCATTCCTCCCAAAAAATACCTGAAATACTGATTCCTCTGACCACAGTACACGTTTCTACTGTGTGATGGTCCATCCCAGATGCCTCCGAGCCCAGAGAAGTCGACGGCGCTTCTGGACACTGTTAACATAGGGCTTCCTTTTGGCACAGTACAGTTTTAACTGGCATTTGTGGATGTAACTACGTATTGTGGTACTTGACAAAGGTTTGCCAAAGTAGTCCTGAGCCCATGTGGTGATATCACTTATAGATGAATGACGATTCTTGATGCAGTGCCGCCTGAGGGATCGGAGATCACGGTTGTTCAGCTTAGGCTTGCGCCCTTGTCCTTCCTCCAGATTCCTTGAATCTTTTCATTGTTATGCACTGTTTTTTTTTTTTTTGTTATCAACAATTTTTTTTTTTCTTTTTTTTCACAAACAACACAACATAATATCCAAAATAAAACAAAACAAAACAGCAGACACATACTCAACATCTCAAGGTTCAATCAAAAGGGAGGGAGAGAGGGAAGGACAACAAGAACACAAAAGTTACTCCTTTAAATAATCACGTATATTCGGTAAAAAACACTGCCAAGCCTCAATGGTTGAAGGCCTGGCCCCACCGACTCACGCCGTTGTACACTCACATGAGACAATTTGCAGGAGGCTACGGATCCAATATGCCTCTCTACACATGTGTGGTGTAAACCAGTTCTGAATTATTGTCTTCTTCACAGCTGTAAAACCAGCAAACAACATTCTCTTTTGCATTGAACTAATACAGAGACCAGAATCATCATTAAGAAGACATAAACTTGGGTTAACAGACCAATCAATTCTCAGTAATGATGACAAAACCAGGTTTACATGTGTCCATAGACTGATGACGACAGGACATTCCCAAAACATATGCAGAAAAGTGCCCGATGATGTAGTGTTACATATATGGCATTTCAAATTTGACTGCAGTTTAATTTTAAATCTTTTGTAAGGAGTTATGTATGCTCTATGAATGACTTTGAAGTGAATAAGACGATAAACTAGATTTTTAGATGTTAAGCTGAGATTAGACCACACTCTCTCCCAGTCGACAGATAAATTAAGATCAGATAATTCCCTATTCCAAATAGTTTTAATAGAAAGAGGTTTTGTAATACAATCAATAATTTTATTATATATTAAGGAAACAGATGGCCGACCAGCAGATGGTGCAATCCAGTCCCGCATAGGATGAGAGGAAATGGAAGAAGACCAAGGAATGTTATGCACTGTTGAAGGTGAAATATCCAAATCTCTTCCTATCTTTCTTTGAGGAACATTGTTTTTAAACATTTCAATAATTTTCTCACGTATTTGTTGGCAAACTGGCGATCCTCGGCCCATCTTTGCTCCTAAAGGACTAGACCATTCTTGGATGCTGCTTTTGTACCAAATCATAATTACAATCACCTGTTGACATCAACCGTTTCAAATCACATCATTATTTAACCAATTTACCTCATTACTAGGGTTAGGGTTAGGGTTAGGAAACTTTTTTTGGAATGTGTTGCAGGTCTGAATGACAGGAAAGGATGTATATTTACAAATAACATGAAGTTGACCAGACAAAACATGAAATATTTTGTGTTCATATTGTCTGCAATGAAATACAAGTCAAAGTAAATCACTACTTTCTTTTTTTATTTGCGTTTTCCATACTGTCCCAACTTTTTCTGATTTGGGGTTGTACCATGCATAATTTCACCTTTTTTTTTTAAAGAAGAAACCAAACAATGTATAGTTGACATTTGAGGCTCCATGCTATAGAAAAGCAATAAAAGTTCAGGAAGTTTATATTTTATATATATATATTTTTTTTTTCAGTTTAAAAAAATATGTATTTTATATAAAATATGGCATGCAGCTTCAAACAATGGCATAAATCTATTCAAAATAATCATTATTAATAATTGCAATTACAATCTCAAGGGAATAATCGACAATTATGATTTTTGTCATAATCGTGCAGCCCTACTTCCAAGTTTAAAAAGGTAACAAAATATGCTTTATTTAATTTTTCTGTAATTGTTCTTAAAATATCAAGATAGTTGTTTTTTTTTGCTATTGCAGCAGTTAGAGATTCACCCGTGCTGGATGTATAGGTGAGGGTCTCTAAAGACATGAATATAATAACAGTAACATAGCTAAATAATCAATTAGTAAGGGACATTTTCTGTAAACAGTGTACTTTTTTTCAACAAAATTATTTATATTAGATAATTGTGTAGTTGATCAAACATGTCTAATATTTCTCCCTATAGAAACATGGTGTAACGTAAAACATATGTAATGTAAAGGGAAATAGTTTAATTTAGCCCAAAGGGAATCATTTATGATTTTATTGGGAATTTGAACAGAATCACTGAAGGAGCCGTATAACAAACAACTCTGCACTGGATATTAAAATCGGCAGATTAAGACATTAACTTGTGAACACAAAACACGAGATACTTCTCTTTTCAATACGAATAAGACTTAATTTATATAAACCTAAGACATAAACTAATCTAACACATGAACACAAGCATTCACATATTCACACGTTGCAGAAAGAGAGAGAGTGAGGAAGGGATGAGTTTAAGAGAATGAAAATGTGAAGTCCCAAGTTTAAAGCAATATGGGCAATTGCCTAGACCTGAACAACCATCAATCACTTATTTAGCCCTCGCATTGAGTTTCTCAATGAGGCTAAAATTTATATTAAATGCACCAATTCAGTTAGAATCTGGAGGTTACTTGCTGATGCCTTTGTGTTAAGGGATCCCCTTTTGAAAGGGGGTTCCCCAGGTTGCTGATTGGTTGGAGGATCAGTAGTCATTGAAGTGACGTCTTGGGCGTTGGCTCTTGGCTGAAGTGCAGAGTTGGGGGCTGGTTGAAGTTTTGATGGGCGCTCGAGGTCGGACTCGGAGACACGGCGTTGGCAAACATTACTTAGCACACGAAACTCAACGGAAAGAACAGAAATTAAAGTAAAAGGATGTAATGAGACTAGGTGGTTTTTCTTCTCATTGTGGTAGCAACTGGCACGTAGGCCAGAGCACGCTCAAAGAGCAGCGTCAAAACGCGGTGGCAAAAGCAAACAGAGAAGAGCAAAAAGAGAGGGGCGAAAAAGGGTGTCCTGAGTTTTTAAACTCATGCTTGTCTTGACCAATTAGAAATGATCTTAGCTAGGGGTGTTGCTCTGTTCCTCCAACCAATCAATAAATCAACATGTTATCTGGTCAGTCACAGGTCCGAACTTTACAGGCTCTTGCAAAGTATACTTTTGAACATGATTTCTGTAACAAGACTGATACATTTGACAAAGAATTGATTGGAAGAAACATTTAAAGCATGATTTTTCAAACTCATACGTACCAAACACGCATATGAATCCTTCAGCTATTCAATAATGATTAAAAAGACATGCATAATATTTGATTAAAACATGATAGTCTAATGTGTTCAAGTTCAAGTTCAAGTTGAGCTTTATTGTCATTCCGCTGCATGTGGGGACATGCAGTGGAACGAAATGTCGTGCCTCACAGGACCACGGTGCTACATAAATACAGACATACAACAATGAAGTAAAACACTATAAACATATACACAAAACTAACCTACTGACAGATTTGACTAGGTATACTATATATAAATGTTTACCCTATACAACTAAAGATAAAGATAGAAAATACAAACTATACAAACTGTTTACCCTAAATGTTTATCCTATACAACTAAAGATAAAGATAAAAAATACAAACTATACAAACTATGCGAATGCTTCACATAAATACTGTACATGTGCAGAGAGAAACATTGGGAGTCAGCAGCTGGCTGGGGAACAGTGCAAGATGATTTGTAGTGGTGCATGAGCATGTAAACATACATATATTGCCGAGTCTTTTGTGGGATTGTGTACACATAGCAGTGTTTGGAAAAGTGTCTAGTGCATAGAGGAGAGTGTGTTACTACAGGTGGTTTGTACAGGCCCACTCACCTGTGTGTAGCACACTTGGATTGCACAAAAAAAAAAAAAAAGTTTACAGTTTTTACAGTTTTTTCTTTGGTGTGGTAAGGTTGGGGGATGTTTGGAGAGGGTGGGGATGGTCCATGTTTCAGGAGGTAGGGGGTTGCATGGGGTTTCAGAGGGAGGCGGGGTGATCTGAGTTCAGGGCTCTCACAGCCAGGGGGAAAAAACTGTTGAGCAGTCTGGCGGAGCGGGCTCTGATGCTCCGGTACCGTCTTCCTGATGGTAGGAGCTGGAAGAGACTGTGGGAGGGGTGGGTGGGGTCCTTCACGATGCTGTTGGTTTTGCTGGAGCATCGTGCAAGGAACATGATAGTCTAATGTGTGGGTTACATACATAATATGGAGTTATGCATAAAATGGAGAGTCTTTTAAAATGATTTTAGGTGCATATGGAAAAGATAGTCTCTGTGAACAAAGGAATTTCTGTCTGGTTCTTTGTCTTCTATGTGTGGGGGAAAAGGCAATCTAAAGAAGCTTGTGATTTCCAGCATGGAACGCATGTGATGGCCATCTCTTTGACCATCAGTCTTGATTACTTGCCCCAAATTTAATAATCTCCTTCCTGAATTGGAATTATCAATAAGTGTTCTTTCGTCTCAATGTTGCAAGCTGTTTTGTGAAAGAGGCTTGCTGGTTAGGCTTTCTTCAGACTAGTTGACGCTAGGATCTGGACAGATTTATGACATCCTGTTGGGATTCTCTGGAATTTCGGCTCCTCATGTTTCAATGTTCTGATTGCATCTTAAATTTGTCTGATCGGTCTCTGATATTCTACAATGGGATTTGTGCCTATAATGTTTTAAAAATCATAATTTGAAGATCAATGTACCTTATTCATTGATGAATGAAAAAGTTTCTAAAATGTACTAGATTTATTTATATTTATATGGATTTATTATTTATAAGACAGCATCAAAATGATCAACATGTTGTATAGCAATTGTCTACTTTCTGCTGTTACATCAGGGTTCACGTTTATTATTTTCACATTTCTTTTTTTATGAGTTAATGAAAATAAACCATTTTTACTTTTATTTCAGAGTTGATTGAAGAAAATGAGGAGAATGAAGAATTGAGTGAAGTTGAGGGAAAAAAACACTTCAGAACTGGAAAAAAACCTTGGAGTTGCTCTCAAACTTTTAAAGAAAAGAAAGATTTAAAGAAAAGAAGAACCAAGAAATCTTTCACCTGCACTCAGTGTGGAAAGAGATTGACATACAAACATCATCTTGAGCGTCACATGAGAATTCATACTGGAGAGAAACCTTACAAGTGTTCACACTGTGACAAGAGATTCAGTCACTCAGGAGCCCTGAAAACACATGAGAGGATTCACACGGGAGAGAAACCGTACACATGTGATCAGTGCGGGAAGAGTTTCACACAAAAAGGAAAGCTTACAGAGCATATGAGAGTTCATACTGGAGAGAAACCGTTCAGTTGTGATCAGTGCGGGAAGAGTTTCTCACAATCATCAAGCCTTAAGGATCACATGAACATCCACACTAGAGAGAAACTGTACACATGTGATCAATGCGGCAAAACATTTTTGAGAGCTTCACACTTGAAGCAGCACCTGGGAGTTCATACAAAGGAGAAACAACATTCATGTTATTTGTGTGGAAAGAGTTTTTCACATCTACAACATTTAAAAGTACATCAGAAAATACACACTGGTGTGAGAGAGTACGTGTGCTTTGAGTGTGAGAAGACTTTTACTACAGCAAACTGTTTAAAACGTCATGAGAGGATTCACACTGGAGAGAAACCTTACGAGTGTTCACACTGTGACAAGAGATTCAGTCAGTCGTCAAGTCTGAAAACACATGAGATGATCCACATTGGAGAGAAACCTTACGAGTGTTCACACTGTGACGAGAGATTCAGTCGGTCGTCAAGTCTGAAAACACATGAGATGATCCACACTGGAGAGAAACCTTACGAGTGTTCACACTGTGACAAGAGATTCAGTCAGTCGTCAAGTCTGAAAACACATGAGATGATCCACACTGGAGAGAAACCTTACGAGTGTTCACACTGTGACAAGAGATTCAGTCGGTCATCAACTCTGAAAAGACACGAGAGGATCCACACTGGAGAGAAACCTTACGAGTGTTCACACTGTGACAAGAGATTCAGTTGGTCAGGAGCCCTGAAAACACACGAGATGATCCACACTGGAGAGAAACCTTACAAGTGTTCACACTGTGACAAGAGATTCAGTCGGTCATCAACTCTGAAAAGACACGAGAGGATCCACACTGGAGAGAAACCTTATGAGTGTTCACACTGTGACAAGAGATTCAG
The DNA here is from genome assembly GCA_027422415.1 of Schizothorax lantsangensis. Lineage (NCBI taxonomy): Eukaryota > Metazoa > Chordata > Actinopteri > Cypriniformes > Cyprinidae > Schizothorax > Schizothorax lantsangensis. Next base: position 21,651 of record JAPDDO010000074.1, read on the forward strand.
TCGGTCATCAACTCTGAAAAGACACGAGAGGATCCACACTGGAGAGAAACCGTATAACTGCACTGCATGTGGGAAGCATTTCAATAATTCATCTAATTCTACACAGTCATTAGGGGTGGGCGATATGACCAAAATCTTATATCACGATATGACTAATTTTATGTCACGATAACGATATATATCATGATATAGTAATTTTTTTTCTTTTAAAAAGGTTTTTATGATATTAAAATCTTTGATACTATAGAATTTTCATAATCCTTGTCACCAATGTCAATATCAAACTAATACAAGCCTAAAAAGAGAGACACAAAAAAAACTCAAGCTCACTGAAGATAAATAAACAGTCAGTGATAAAATAAGAATAAGAATCTAATTGCAAGCAATAGGACAAAAAACTACAATAAATAAGAAAAGCTACATACATTGTGTAAATTAATTAGTCTTCACTGTGTTAATTATATCTATCTATTTATCTATGATAGATATAATTAACACGTGTATTATGTATAGATTCTATACATATATATATATAAATATATCATTATTATTTTTTAAATAATATTTATATAGATGTATAGAATATATACATAATACACGTGTTAATTATATCTATCATAGATAGATAGTGCTGTATCTATCTATCTATGATATATACAACCCCAAATCAGAAAAAGTTGGGACAGTATGGAAAACGCAAATAAAAAAAGAAAGTAGTGATTTCTAAATTTACTTTGACTTGTATTTCATTGCAGACAATATGAACACAAAATATTTCATGTTTTGTCTGGTCAACTTCATGTTATTTGTAAATATACATCCTTTCCTGTCATTCAGATCTGCAACACATTCCAAAAAAAGTTGGGACAGGAGCAATTTAGGGCTAGTAATGAGGTAAATTGGTTAAATAATGATGTGATTTGAAACAGGTGATGTCAACAGGTGATTGTAATTATGATTTGGTACAAAAGCAGCATCCAAGAAAGGTCTAGTCCTTTAGGAGCAAAGATGGGCCGAGGATCGCCAGTTTGCCAACAAATACGTGAGAAAATTATTGAAATGTTTAAAAACAATGTTCCTCAAAGAAAGATAGGAAGAGATTTGGATATTTCACCTTCAACAGTGCATAACATAATTAAAAGATTCAAGGAATCTGGAGGAATTTCAGTGCGTAAAGGACAAGGGCGCAAGCCTAAGCTGAACAACCGTGATCTCCGATCCCTCAGGCGGCACTGCATCAAGAATCGTCATTCATCTATAAGTGATATCACCACATGGGCTCAGGACTACTTTGGCAAACCTTTGTCAAGTACTACAATACGTAGTTACATCCACAAATGCCAGTTAAAACTGTACTGTGCCAAAAGGAAGCCCTATGTTAACAGTGTCCAGAAACGCCGTCGACTTCTCTGGGCTCGGAGGCATCTGGGATGGACCATCACACAGTGGAAACGTGTACTGTGGTCAGATGAATCAGTATTTCAGGTATTTTTTGGGAGGAATGGACACTGTGTGCTCCGGACCAAAGAAGAAAACAATCATCCAGACTGTTACCAGCAACAAGTCCAAAAGCCAGGGTCTGTCATGGTATGGGGTTGTGTCAGTGCCCTTGGCAAAGGTAACTTGCACTTCTGTGATGGCACCATTAATGCTGAAAGGTACATAGAGATTTTGGAGCACAATATGCTGCCTTCAAGAAGACCTCTTTTCCAGTGACGTCCATGCATATTTCAACAAGACAATGCAAAACCACATTCTGCACACATTACAAAGTCCTGGCTGCGGAGGAAGAGGGTACGGGTACTTGACTGGCCTGCCTGCAGTCCCGACCTGTCTCCAATAGAGAATGTGTGGCGCATTTTGAAGCGCAAAATGCGACAACGAAGACCCCGTACTGTTGCCCACCTTAAGACTTGTTTGCAGGAAGAATGGGACAAAATTACACCTGAAACACTTCATCACTTGGTGTCTTCAGTCCCTAAACGTCTTTTAAGTGTTGTGAAAAGGAATGGCAACATTACAAAGTGGTAAATGCTTTACTGCCCCAACTTTTTTTGGAATGTGTTGCAGGTCTGAATGACAGGAAAGGATGTATATTTACAAATGACATGAAGTTGACCAGACAAAACATGAAATATTTTGTTCATATTGTCTGCAATGAAATACAAGTCAAAGTAAATTTAGAAATCACTACTTTCTTTTTTTATTTGCGTTTTCCATACTGTCCCAACTTTTTCTGATTTGGGGTTGTATAATTAACATGTGTATTATGTATAGATTCTATACATACATATATAAATATATCATTATTATAATTTTTTTAATTTCTTAATAAAGTTACAAAAGTGATTTAGTCAAGAGCAGTGAGAGATTTTCTAGCAATGTGCTATGATTAATAGGAATGACAGACAGAACGAATATTGGAGCGCTTCCCCTTTAAGACCGAAGTCCGGCTCCAATACACTGTTACATATGCGTTTTCTCTTGCAGCTGTTTTCTTTCTTAAAACCTAAATCGCTGTGTTTATGAGGATACTTGCAAAGACGGGGATTCTGACGCATATACGTGTGTTTATGTAATCGTTCAAAGCCAATAAAGCGGAAAAAAAAAAAACGCGGTCCTCTCACACAGAAACAGAGATGGTGCACACATAGCTCTGTTGTTTGCATCTCAACAGCTTAAAATAGGTTGTTTTAAAACTGCAGTGCTTAAAAACGCGTGCCCGTGCTACAGATGTAGTCCCTCGTTTAGTTCTGGTCGTTCTCCACCTACTTCTGTCTCCCCTTCTCGCCCCGTGGTGACGTGTAAAGATCGCAGTCATCCAAATGATGAAAAAGTACCGTAAACAATGTATTTTGCGACACCACGAAATAAACGATAGAACATAATATGAAACCATAGACTTTTTATTTCGTCCATCCGATATATATCGTCATATCGCCCAGCCCTAACAGTCATACTAAAAACAATCACAGTAAGTAGATCATCTCCAGGTCTTTGAGGTCTGATGCTGCGTCCTCTCCAAATATGACACAATAATGCATCAAGCTATAAAATATCATCTGGATAAATCTGTCATAACAGTCAACAAGACAAAGAAACATTATCTAAAGTTTTCACAGTGAATAAAGTTCATCCCATCCCATTCACAGCCATCACGAGGTGGTAAACTGACAACACCCTCATTGTCTGGATTAGTTCCTCTCAACATAATAGCTAATCCAATCAAGGGAAAAGAGAACTCATTTGTCTCGACGAACTGAAGAGTCATTTAAGCAACATACGGTTAAGTGCTGCCTCGTGGACACTATGCATAAATCCATAGTAGAAGCCCGGAAACAGGAAAAGGCAAATTTACGTGACACTCTCCAGGCCTGCAAACACCCAAGCATGGGTGTTGCAGCGTGACCCCCTGAGGGCAGGGGTCTGCAACCTTCAACATCAAAAGAGCCATTTTGGTCCCTTTCCCACCAGATAAAATTCTGGCACTTTAGGGCTGTGAGATTAATTTTATTTTCCATTATGAGTTTGACTTCCAAGTATTATTGAAACAAGGTACATTGATATATACAAGATATATACAAGAGGTAAAGCGATATATTGGAGAAAATCTGATGTCAGAATTTTGGATCCATGCGTTAGTTAAAGTGACAGCAGTCGTGGCCTAATGGTTAGAGAGTCGGACTTGTAAGCCAAAGGTGAGACCCTTGACCAAGGCACCGAACCCCCAACTGCTCCCCAGGTGCTGCCCACTTCTCCAGGTGTGTGTTCATGATACTGTATGATATGATATCATATGATAGACTTTATTAATCCCACACTGGGGAAATTCACTTGTTACTGCATACTCCACAAGACCAACCACAATACAATGGTTAGAGAGTCGGACTTGTAACCTGTAGGACAAATTGACCTAACTAATATGCAATTTCCTGATCAATCCTCAATTGGGAACGGTAACAAACGACCAGACAAAATAGAGATTGATTTTGACGATTTTATTGTGCAAGGATTACAGCGGAACTGGAGCCGGAAGGTGAAGAAACAGGAGAAGAAGGAACGGCGCAGGCGGGCTCAGAAGGGAAATGGAAAATCAAAAAATCCTTTTCAAACTGAGAACGATGGTGCGTCTACAAAGGAAGCAGGAAGTAACGAATAAGAAAATAATGAAATTGATGAAAGAAATAATTGACTTTCATCATTTTATGGCTGAATTACAGACATTAACAAATGAATTAGGGGCAATGGAAATTCGGAATCCTGTTCCGAGAGTATGAAATATTAGATGCTGTAAAAAGATGCATCCTATTTTGAGATTACAAGTGTTGATTGCTTTGTGGTTTTTAACTGCTATATAGATGCCTCGCTTATTTTTGTAAAACCCGGTTAAGAGCAAGAAGATGCATTTTGTAACATGCGTGCAGAATGGAACTTCTAGCCAACCATTTCGTAGTGTTTTTATCACCTGTGTAGGGATGTCATATTGTGGTTTTGACAAATAAGCATATGCCTCGCTTACGCTTTTGGAAAGGTGTTACTATTTTTTTATATATGTTAAAGTAGAAGTAGACATGCTTGATATTTAGAAGGTGCTGCAATTTTTCCATTTGGACTTTTGACACTGTCTTGTGTAGCTTCTGTGACAAAGGTTGCGCTTCCTGCATGCATGAGAGAAGGCAGGGGCAGAGACATACATGAGGAGGAAGAATGCTGGGAGGTTTTTGATGAGTTTAATGCAAATGATATCCAAGACTATAAAAAGTTTTTTTAGACATTTTGTCAGTGCCGACACTTCGTGGTGAAGACTGCTCACTGTTATTTTTGTTATTTGCTTATGAGTTATTGTTTTTAATAAAACGAATCCATTGTATTGGTGATTCGTTAAACTTTTTAAACAAGTCTCTGAGTGATTAATTATTAGTAACCAGTTATCTGAACCTGAATAAAACCTTTTTCGAGCTCCAAGTGGTCCGGACTTGACTGAGCAAGGAAGGACACCGGGAGAAAGGATCTGAAGCTTCTAACTACATCTAACCAAATAAGATGTAATTATACAGTTATGTTCAAAATAATAGCAGTGTGTTTAAAAAAGCAAGTAAAGCTCAAAATCCTTATAATAACTTTTACTTCAATACACACAAATGCATTGGGAACATTGCACATTCTATTCTAAATCAAAACATGAAGAAAAATTTTGCAAATTTGTTATTACTTTACAGAAAGTGAAGAAAAAGGAATATTAGGCTGTTCAAAAAAATAGCAGTGTCTGCATTTTTCTTTACAAAGTCAAACATTTACTGTTTAAACTGAAAAATGCTTGAAGATTTAGCTTTCTTGTGAATGACTGAACTAACATTTAGTTGTATAGCCACGGTTTCTGAGAACTGCTTCACATCTGTGTTGCATGGAGTCTGGCACATGTGAACCGGTATTCCAGCCCAGGACGATTGCACTACATAGCACAATTCCTCTGTATTTCTTGGTTTTGCCTCAGAAACAGCATTTTTGATGTCACCCCACAAGTTTTCTATTGGATTAAGGTCTGGAGATTGGGCTGGCCACTCCATAACATTAATCTTGTTGGTCTGGAACCAAGATGCTGCTCACTTACTGGTGTGTTTGGGGTCGTTGTCTTGTTGAAACACCCATTTCCAGGGCGTTTCCTCTTCGGCATAAGGCAACATAACCTCTTTAAGTATTTTAATGTACTTAAACTGATCCATGATCCCTGGAATGCGATAAATAGGCCCAACATGTAGTATGAGAAACATTCCCATATCATGATGCTTGTGCCACCATGCTTCACTGTCTTCACGGTGTACTGTGGCTTGAGTTCAGTGTTTGGGGGTCGTCTGACAAACTGTCTGCGGCCCCTAGACCCAAAAAGAACAATCTTGCTTCATCAGTCCACAAAATATTGCGCCATTTCTCTTTAGGCCAGTCAATGTGTTCTTTGCCAAATTGTAACCTCTTCATTTTTTCAACAGTGGGACTTTGCGGGGGCTTCTTGCCGATAGCTTGGCTTCTCATAGGCGTCTTCTAATTGTTACAGTACTCACAGGTAACTTTAGACTTTCTTTGATCACCCTGGAGCTGATCATTGGCTGAGTCTTTGCCATTTTGGCTATTCTTCGATCCATTTGAATGGTAGTTTTCCGTTTTCTTCCTCATCTTTCTGGTTTTGTTTGCCATTTTAAAGCATTTGATATAATTTTAGCAGAGCAGCCTATCATTTTCTGCACTTCTTTAAATGTTTTCCCCTCTCTAATCAACTTTTTAATCAAAGTACGCTATTCTTTTGAACAATGTCTGGAATGACCCATTTTACTCAGATTTTCAAAGAGAAATGCACAATACAACATTTGCTGCCTTCGTCCTTAAATAAGGGCCACTTGTTTGACACCAGTTTTTTCACAGAATGGTTTACCTCTCTAATTAAACTCCACACTGCTATTATTTTGAACACGCCCTTTTCAATTAATGATTTAGTTGCACAGAATCAACAGCATGCATGTCATGACTGTTGGGTCTGTTGGTTTTCTATTACTCTACCACACCTACTAGTAAAATATTTGCCATGTAGAAATATAATTTCTGCCAAAAACAGTGATTGATCTGGTTAGTGATATTGGACTGCTATTATTTTGAACATAACTGTATATCGATTGATTATGAATTATTTATGGATGGTAAGGATGTGAATTGTAAGTTTTAGGCCTTTATACCAGTATACAAGTATAACAAACCCAAAGGTGAGACCCTTGAGCAAGGCACCCAACCAACAACTGCTCCCCAGGCACTGCCCACTGCTCCAGGTGTGTTTGTTCAGCTGATCCTTTGCCAAAAAGGGAAAGAAAGAGAAACAGAATTTTTTAAACTTCATTACAAGCCAAACAATTGTGAAAGTAATTTACTGAAACTCTGGAATTTCCCATAGTGAAAGGCAAAAAAAAAAAAGAGCTACCATGTTAATCTTACTGCATGCACCCAAGTGTGAAAAGTGGCAAATTTTCTTTTTCTTTTTTAAATTTTTGAGTAGACATTCAAAAACAGGACCAATTCAACAGATTGAAAGTGATAATGTCTCAGTTTTACTGGAATCCATCTTTTTGTTGTCTTCCTCGGGAGAAGAAAAATTACAATGTCATGTTTCTGCCTTCAAAATGTAAAACATTAACCTCTTAACATTTTGTTCAAAAGTTTTAGAGAAAGCATAAATACAATCCAACTAGCATTGACTATACAATTAAAAACAATGCCAAAAAATATATATTTTATTTTAATTCATTAATATTTATGAAAAACTACTAACAAAAATGTTTTCGGGGAAGTTTAAAGGCAGATGAAAAATACATTTACATGTAAACAATGAACCAACTCCATAGCGGATTCTAAATGATCAAGGGCTTAGGATGTTCCAATTCAGCCCATTGCAAGGGTTCTTCTGCCAGTATTGGGCACTCATGCAACGTGATCAATTGTTACGGGGCTGACGAGATGTGAGACATGCAGATCCATATGCAAGGCTTTATTGTAAGACATGGTCAAAACACAGGCAGGGTCGGACAGTAGCAAACAGGTATAACAAAGACAAGACAGAGAGTAATCCGAGGGCAAGCGTGGGTCGATGATCGGCGAACAATATCCAGAGGGCTAGGCAGAGAGAATAATCCAGGAGCACGGGCAGGAATCAACACACAGGAATTCTAACTAGGAAATACTGGGAACGCTTTGTAATGCAGCGGGGCTAACAATACTCGGCAGAGAGCAAGAGAAAGTCCAGAGCTTATATAGTGTGTGTGATTGGGTGATGGTGATTGTGAGATGGTTCTCAGGTGCAAGCGTGATCAGTGTGAACAGCTGTGTTGGTGCAGTGGGTGATGGGAATTGTAGTTTCTGAATGATCTGTAACTGTCTGTGTAGTGTGAAAGTCAATGTGATGGGTGAGTGACCTCTTGTGGTGAATGAACAGAAGTTCATGGCCAGGATTCGTGACATCAATGATGTACATCCGAGTAAACGAGACAGAGGGAAATTTGCAAGTAAAGGGCATAAAAAATGGACTGGAACGCAGCTCCCGATTAGCCAATCCAGCCCTGGTATTTTCCTGGTAAGAGCTGTATGATGAGTTTATGATCATGTGAGTGTGTTTAAACAAGTCAGACAGGAACATCAGAATTTTTTCCTGTAAAATTTTAACAAATTGTATTCAAAATGAACTTGCATTGAAACATAAAAAAATGCTGTAAAACCTTGGATAAAACACAAAAGAACAAAGAAAATACACAAATATTTAAGTCCGCATGAAATCAAAATGAACAATATTTATTTTGTTAGTGCACATTGTTAGTCTAAAGGTGAATAATTAATCCATGCAAGTTAATCCTTTAAAGATTACCAAAACAAGCTATTTTTTTTCAATCAAAATCTGATCATTTGCTTCTGCTCCGGAATGGCTCTCTGATGATCTGCTCTGATGATGTCAGTGGCCAGAATTTGCTTAACCACACCCCTCCTACCATTAGTTTGCTGCAAGTGAGAAATGAGAGGAGGAGCGCAAAAATAAAACCCTGCCCTCTACTCAATATTCAGTTTCAGTTGTAAATACGTCACCATACTGAAATAAAGTTAGTAAATAAATAATAAATAAGTAGTTAAATAATGAAATGTAAATTATAAAGTACAAGTATAAATAATGGTAAGAAAAGCAACGGTGGAATGTGCATATTTGTTACCAGTGACGGCCGGTGGACATTTTTCTAGGTGGGGTGCCACATCCAACAATTTTAGCATACATCCCGGTATGATTTATCCCAGTATAACAAAAGTAAAAGTATTAAGACTTGAAACATTTTAAATAAAGATAATTGTTTCACCAAGTTAAAGATTGAGGATGATTCCCACAAAACTATATTTTCTACGAGCTTTTTCAATATAAATTAATTTTTTTTTTTTCATAATTCAATTAATTAAAAAAAATAAATGTTTAATTTCTATACATTTATAAATAACTACAAGTCAAGCTGCAATACCAAACAGGACCACACGGAGATGCCAACAGACCACTATACAGCCTTAACCATCCTTTCAGAATTATTAAACAGAGAAGAACACAAATTAAAAAAGTAAATAAAAACTTTCTGAATTTGTCGAATGTGGTGATCTGAAGGCAGCTGAACATCACCAGTGAACAGTTCTTCTGTCAGAGTGAGTGTTGAGGCCCATGTGCATATAAACACCACTGACCACTGAAAACATTTCTTCAGCAAGTGTCCATTATAAATCATTTGCCAGACATGTGACCATACTGAAATGTGCTCATGTAAAAAACGCTATCAAAGGGCGCACATGCACGGTCTGTTTGTTTACACATTATTAACAGACTTGCGCATCTAATATTGTACGATTGCTTTGTCTTACTGTAACCGTATTTACCTTAATTACAATCGTCATCCATCTAAATTTTGCTGGTAAGATACTGGTTCCCTCTCGAGCTCCACTCGATATCACGGAGCTTTCTCTCTGCTATGGAAACTCTTTCCCTTCCAACCTTTCCTGAAGCCCTATTGGCTCACACTAGTCCAATTGACTGGCTAATTGTCACAAAGTATGTATCGCATTGGTCTCAAACTCAATTCCTGGAGGGCCACAGCTCTGCACAGTTTAGGTCCAACCCTAATCAAACACACCTGATCCAGCTAATCAGTGTCTTCAGGATTACTAGAAACTTCCAAACAGGTGTGAGTTGGAGCTGGTTGGAGCTAAACTGTGCAGAGCTGTGGCCCTCCAGGAATTGAGTTTGAGACCAATGCGTATGCAAAGTTGACTAGTTGACTAATATTGACTAGCTCGAGAGGCAGTATAAAATGCAATGCACGCATCAATTGCATCAGAATATTCTCCTTCACCTGCTTGTTTTACTTCTGAACAACCTGAAGAATGGCTTCATTTTGTAAGACCTGCACGGGACCCATTGAACCACCAGATCAGCACGAGAACTGCATTGCCGCAACGTGGCTCATTTGGGGAGAGGCTGCTGGTGAGGCCCTCCCCTCACCCCATTCCCCAGTCACCTTCCCTGAGGACGGCTTCCACTCTCCATGGAACATTGCAGACTTTGTGTTGTTCGGCCGGGAGGAAGAAGACTCGATGTCCATCTCGGCCTCGGAGAAAGAGGATTGGGTGGAAATGGAGCATGATTGTCCAGTCAGCGAGGGGCCCCCAGACCTCCAGGAGGAGCTGGTGAGGGTCATGACCACAGTTATCCAGGAGCTCAAGCTTAGCCTGCCAAGAGTAAGCTCGACTCCTGGTATTTTAGATTGACTCGTCAGCAAGCTGATTCGAGGGTGTCTGTCTCCTTCTTACCGATGTCTATGAGCAGCTCATGAAGGAGCGGTCTAAGCCCCAATCAGCGCACGTCCATTCCAACACACACGTGGATGGGGTGGAGGATCGTGGTGTGTACTCCCCCATCAAGGAAACCGTCAGCAAGCACCTGTGTCCTACATTGGCCAAGACCCTGGGCTCCCCTCCAAGCCATGCAGGGTCACCGCCACCTATCTAACAAAGCATGTGCATCGGATGGTGAGGCGGCTTCCGCGCTGCATGCCATGGTGGTGCTCAGGTGTCCCAGGTGAAGCTCCTGCAGAAGGTGGAGGGCGGAGCCCTCAGTCCAGATGCAGTTAATGATCTGCACAACACGACGGACTTCGCTCTGATGGCCACGAAGCACGCCGCTCAGACGATCGGCAAAGCTAATAGCTTTTTGGTCATCCTACAGAGGCACCTATGGTTGAACCTAGCTGACCTCAAGGACACGGACCGTAAAGTTCTGCCTAATGCCACAGTAACTCCTTCCAGCCTCTTTGGTGATGCCGTGGAGTCCATCATGGAGCGCTTTGTGGAGGCTTTCCAGCAGCAGACCATGAGATCCAGGTCTTCTTTGGTGCCCGGCTTATCACAGCTGAGGGATGACCAGGGTCCCTCGCCAGGAGCTGGATGTGCGGAGGAAAGTGTGGGGACACGGGAAGAAGCGCCACAGCCAGCGAAGAAGCTCGCTCTGTGACTCCCACCCGCTGTCAGCTGCCAAGCTGTCTTCCTGACAGCCCGGAGAGAAGGGAGGAGTGCGTGAGCAGCCCAGTCCCCAAGCACCACAAGCTACAGTGCATCTGGAAAGTATTCAAATCATTGTTAGATTTTGCTGTATTTGGCTGAGCAGTAGTTTGGGTGGCTTGCCAATGTACTAGATTTCTTTAATACATAAACTAAGTAAGCTTGACCAAAGTTCTTGTGGGGAGAAGGATTTATTGAAGGTAGCAGTGTAGCAGATCTTCAGCAGCGATGTTAGCAGGTCATCCTTCAAACAATCTTAACCCTTCTAAGGGTCCTAGCTTCTTCCTAGTTTCTTCCAAAGTTCTCCAAAGCTTTTCCCAGGGTTCGGTCTGTGAGACAGAACTTTATACCTAAAGACAGATGGCTAGAAACAACAGATACTGTCAGGACCTCCCGCTGGAGACCCTGCAATCTGCAATAAGTTCCAGAGGAGTACTGTTCTTTTGTTATTCTAAATGTGTGGACCACTTAGTTCACATCTTTACAGACAGTTCCTGTTGATTGCATCTGGGACACAGTCACAATGTACAGGTTCATCTCAATAAATTAGAATGTCGTGGAAAAGTTCATTTATTTCAGTAATTCAACTCAAATTGAGAAACTCGTGTATTAAATAAATTCAATGCACACAGACTGAAGTAGTTTAAGTCTTTGGTTCTTTTAATTGTGATGATTTAGGCTCACATTTAACAAAAACCCACCAATTAATATATTGATTTTCGACTTTCATGAGCTGTAAGCTCTAATCATCAAAATTAAAAAAAAAAAAACTTTACATGTAATGAATCTAAAATATATGAAAGTTTCACTTTTTGAAATAAGTTACAAGAAAAAATTAACTTTTTCACGACATTCTAATTTATTGAGATGCACCTGTAAATGCATCTGACTAAAGATACACATAATCTTTCACATTCAAGCTGGCAGTTATTACGCCTTTTATTAAGAAACCACAACTAGATCCTAGTGAACTGGCAAATTAGAGACCCATTTCAAATATTCCGTTTATGTCTAAAATTTTAGAAAAAGTTGTGTCTGCTTAATTGTGCTCCTTGGAAAAAAAAGAAAAATCCCTATGAAGAGTTTCAGTCAGGTTTCAGGCCCCACCATAACACAGGAACTGCACTTGTTAAAATTACAAATGACTTGCTCCTTGCGTCAGCCCAAGGCTGCATCTCATTGCTAGTTTTACTTGAGCTTAATGCTGCGTTCAACACTATAGATCATGACATACTCATAGATCGAATGCAAAACTATATGGGTATTCAATGTCAGGCTTTAAGATGGTTTAGATCCTACCTGTCCGATCGCTAACAGAGCGTGTTAAACATTTAAAAGATTGGATGATCAATAATTTTCTTCTATTAAATTCAGATAAGACAGATATACCACTTATTGGACCAAATAACAGTACACAGAATCTTGTAGATTACAATTTACATCTAGACAGATGTACTGTTAGTTCCTCTACAGTCAAAAATCTGGGTGTTATATTAGACAGCAACTTGTCTTTTCAAAATCATATGTCCCATGTTACAAAAACAGCATTCTTCCATCTTAGAAACATTGCCAAGTTACGGAACATGTTACCTGCTTCTGATGCAGAAAAGCTAGTTCATGCATTCATGACCTCTAGACTGGACTATTGTAATGCACCGCTAGCTGGTTGTCCTGCATCTTCAATAAACAATATACAGGTAGTCCAAAATACAGTGGCTAGAGTCCTTACCAGGTCAAGAAAATATGATCATTCAACCCCAACTTCTCTGCACTGGCTAGCTATTAAGTTACGTATCAGTTACAAAATATGACTACTTGCTTAAAAGTCCCTTAATGGTTTAGCTGTTGCGTACCTAACTAGTCTTCTATCATGCTACATCGGGATTTGCATGCCGTGGTAACTAGCAATTTCACAAGCTTCATTCTGGATCCAGAACACCTGAGAAGAGATGATGCCAATCCTTAAACTACATAACTACCAAAACTTGCCTTAAGTTTGATTGCAACATTTAATCATTGCTGTTAATAGTGTTCATCATGTTTGATTACATAATTAACTGATTTTTACCATACATTTCTGCATATCTACATCAACTTGACAGTCACCACTGATAAGCTACTTTTTAATTTTAATTTATGTAGTTTGATAGGGACATTGTACATTAATAAAACATTCCTCTAAATGTACCAGAATTAGCCAAAGGCTATTTTTCATGCCTGGACAAGATGTTACAAGTCACCTTAAAGAAAATTTTACTAAAAATACATTCTAGAAAATGTAATAATTACACAATCCAATCATACAGTAGTCTATTCCAAACACTTGGAAATTTTCCCTGGGAAATTGAAAGATTAATAACTTTAGTAATAGGTTTAATTAGGGTCAAACTAGACTCTTTGAGCATAACAACATCCATGCCATATTTGTCTTTTGCTCTAGATGATTTAAGAGATCTACTTGTTCTCATAACATCAGAATCACTAACAGGCCTTATTCTAAAAACAGGCTCCACTGTTGTAACTGGACAGACATTAGTATACGCAACGAGTAATAGTTTCTACGGAATCAACAGTGAGGTTTTCAAAGGATGATCCCTTTCTTTCATTAAATTCAGAATGTCTACATTTATCCATGGAACCATATTCTTTTTCTTTCTACTATCTTCCTCATAGTCAATAACCAATAATATATTATCCTATTCTATCTGCTGAATGACACCTTTAAAATTCTATCTACAGTCTTTCATAATTTAGCCAATTTAATGCCAGGTACAAAGAGAAGCAAAGAAGGATCAATTGCAAAGCTACATGACATTATATCTTGCATCTGCATTTCCTAAATACATCATAAGTGGAAGAATAACTAGTCATTTTAAAAACAACAGTGAAGAACTAAATTTAAAACAAATCTCAGTCTTTCTTAAAAGTGTTACAGTCTCTTCATCTTCCTGAAAAAGAACAGTTTGTAAAAACTATTACTTTCCGTCATAAGAGAGTAAGCACCGGTCGGCCATCTGTTTCCTTAATATATAATAAAATTATTGATTGTATTACAAAACCTCTTTCTATTAAAACTATTTGGAATAGGGAATTATCTGACCTTAATTTATCTGTCGACTGGGAGAGAGTATGGTCTAATCTCAGCTCAACATCTAAAAATCTGGCTCATCGTCTTATTCACTTCAAAGTCATTCATAGAGCATACATAACTCCTTACAAAAGATTTAAAATGAAACTGCAGTCAAATTTGAAATGCCATATATGTAACACTACATCATCAGGCACTTTTCTGCATATGTTTTGGGAATGTCCTGTCGTCATCAGTCTATGGACACATGTAAACCTGGTTTTGTCATCATTAATGAGAATTGATTGGTCTGTTAACCCAAGTTTGTGTCTTCTTAATTATGATTCTGGTCTCTGTATTAGTTCAATGCAAAAGATAATGTTGTTTGCTGGTTTTACAGCTGTGAAGAAGACAATAATTCAGAACTGGTTTACACCACACATGTGTAGAAAAACATATTGGATCCGTAGCCTCCTGCAAATAGTGTCATGTGAATGTACAACGGCGCGAGTTGGTGGGGCCAGGCCTTCGACCATTGATGCTTGGCAGTGTTTTTTGTTGGACATACGTGATTGTATAAAGGAGCGACTTTTGTGTTCTTGTTGTCCTTCCCTCTCCCCCTTTCTTTTGATTGGACCTTGAGATGTTGAGTATGTGTCTGTTGTTTTGTTGTATTTTGGATATTATGTTGTGTTGTGTGTGAAAAAATAAAAATAGTTGATAGCAAAAAAAATAATAAATTGCACTGGTCCAACAATACAGAGGCTCTGTATAGGAAGGGGCAAACTCGTCTTCATTTGCTGCAGAGACTGAGGTCTTTGAGGGTGTGTAGGCCACTGTTAAAGTCTCTTTATGACACTGTAGTGGCCTCTGTAATTTTTTATGCAGTCGTCAGTTGGGGAGCAGGAAGTTCAGAAAGGGACAGGAAGAGGCTTAATAAACTGGTTAAAAGGGCCAGTTCTATTCTGGAATGTCCTTTGGATCCCATCGAGGAGAATGCTAAGTTTAAGTCCATTATCCATAATATCTCTCACCCTTTGCATGAGATTGTGGTGTCCCTGAGTAGTTCCTTCAGCAATAGACTGCTACATCCACGGTGTAAGAAGGAGCGCTATCGTAGGACCTTCCTTCCAACAGCAGTTAGACTGTTTAATTGCAATAACAATATTGAGTGGTATGGTTGTATGTTTTTTTAGTATGTTTTATTTGCTTATTGTATTGTGGTTGGTCTTGTGGAGTATGCAGTAACAAGTGAATTTCCCCAGTGTGGGATTAATAAAGTCTATCATATGATATCATATCATGAACACACACCTGGAGCAGTGGACGGCACCTGGGGAGCAGTTGGGGGTTCGGTGCCTTGCTCAAGGGTCTCACCTTTGGGTTACAGTTGGAATTTAACTGCTGTGTCGTCTGGCCAGAGGAGAAATGGCCCCCCGACTGAGCCTGGTTTCTCCCAAGGTTTTTTTCTCCGTTCTGTCACCAGTGGAGTTTTGGTTCCTTGCCGCTGTCGCCTTTGGCTTGCTTAGTTGAGGACACTTCATTTCCAGCAATATCGTCGACTTGATTGAACAGAAACTTTTTGAACTGAACTGAACTGGACGATGCCATCACTGAATTCAATAATGAAATGCCTTTAACTGAAAATTGAGTGTTTAATCTTGTCATTTTACATTATTGACACTATTTTCCCATTTTGATATTGTGCAGTTGCTTTGTCACAATTTGTATTGTTAAAAGCGCTATATAAATAAAGGTGACTTGACTTACAAGTCTGACTCTCTAACCATTAGGCCACGACTGCTCCACAGGCTGCTGTCACTTTAAGAACTAACGCATGGATCCAAAATTCTGATACATCAGATTTTCTCCAATATATCGCTTTACCTCTTGTATATATCAATATATCTTTTCATAATCCTTGGAAGTCAAACTCATGATGGAAAATAAAATTAATCACACAGCCCTAAAGTTCAAGAATTTTATCTGGTGGGAAAGGGGCCAAAATGTCTCTTTTGATGTTGAAGGTTGCCCTCGGGGGTCACGCTGTATGGATCTTGGGTGTTTGCAGGCCTGGAGAGTGTCACGTAAATTTGCCTTTTCCTGTTTCCGGGCTTCTACTCTGGATTTATGCATAGTGTCCACGAGGGAGCTCTTAACCGTGTGTTGCTTAAATGACTCTTCAGTTCGTCGAGACAAAGGAGTTCTCTTTTCCCTTGATTGGATTAGCTATTATCATGTTGAGAGGAACTAATCCAGACAATGAGGGTGTTGTCAGTTTTACCACCTTGTGACGGCTGTGTGGGGGAATCTTTAGATCCTGTTTTGGGAATGTGTTTATTCTGCAGCTTTTTGGTGGGTCTGTTCTGCAGAGGCCTTACACAATGAAGAACAAAATTAAACATACATCTCTGTCTCTCTTAAAAGTGTTACAGTCTCTTCTTCATCTTCCTGAACAAGAACAGTTAGTAAAAACTTCTGCTTTCCTTCATGAAAGAATAACAAACTACAAGTGACACATATGCATTATAAGACAATTGAACATAATATGAAACTCATAAGAAAGCACAATGATATAATTTATGTCATGAAGCAACATGGCATGTAAGAAACTTTCTGACATTGTTCTTTGGGGAGGAACTCCATCTTTGAGTTAATCTGAATCTCACAGTTGAATCTGCTGGTTTTGAAGATGAACTGTGAAAACTTATGTTTCTTAATGTTAATGATACTGTTTCTTCATCATGTAGCTTGTAATGTCTGGTTAGAACAGATTTATCCAGATGATATTTTATTGCTTGATGCATTATTGTGTCACATTTGGTGATGACGTGAATCAGACCTGAAAGATCTGAAGATGATCTACTTATTGTGATAGTTTATTGTATGTTTGTGTAGAGAAGATGAACGATTGAAACGCTTCCCACATGCAGTGCAGTGATACGGTTTCTCTCCAGTGTGAATCCTATCATGTCTTTTCAGATATCCTGAATGACTGAATCTCTTGTCACAGTGTGAACACTTGTAAGGTTTCTCTCCAGTGTGAATCCTCTCATGATGTTTTAAACAGTTTGCTGTAGTAAAAGTCTTCTCACACTCAAAGCACATGTACTCTCTCACACCAGTGTGTATTTTCTGATGTTCTTTTAAATGATCTAGACATGAAAAACTCTTTCCACACAAATGACATGAATGTGGTTTCTCCTTTGTATGAACTCTCAGGTGTTTCTTCAGTTCTGAAGTCGCATTGATCACATGTGTACAGTTTCTCTAGTGTGGATGTTCATGTGATGCTTAAGGTTTGCTGATTGTGTGAAACTCTTCCCGCACTGATCACAAGTGAATGGTTTCTCTCCAGTATGGATCCTCTCATGTGAAGCTCAAGATTATGTTTGTTTGTCAGTCTCTTTCCACACTGAGTGCAGGTGAAAGATTTCTTGGCTCTTGTTTTCTTTAAATCTCTCTGAGTTTGAGAGCAACTCAAAGGTTTTTCTCCAGTTCTGAAGTGATTTATTCCCTCAATTTCACTCAATTCTTCATTCTCCTCATTTTCTTTAACAAACTCTGAAAAAAAAATGGTTTATTTTCATTAACTCATAAAAAAAGAAATGTGAAAAGACATAAACGTGAATCCTGATGTAACAGCAGAAAGTAGACAATTGCTATACAACATTTCAATCATTTTGATGCAGTTTTATAAATACATCTAGTACATTTTATATATACACCTCTGAAACTTCTTCATTCATCAATGAATGAGGTACATTGATCTTCAAATTATGATTTTTAAAACATTATAGGCACAAATCCCATGTTTCTATAGGGAGAACTATTAAATATGTTTGATCAACTACAGTTATATAACATCAGTGGCGTGCACAGACCCCCGGAGGGGCACAATCGTGGATGGGGGTGGGGGGTGGGGTGTTTGTATGGGTTTGGTCCCCCTCTGTAGCTTCTTGTCACAGAATGAGGCAAAAAATACGTTCCATAGGCTACTAATGCATCGATTAGAAATGGATTATAAATATACTTAATTATTATGAAAATACAAGAGATCAGTGGCGTGCACAGACCTCCGGAGGGGCAGGGGCAAAATGGCGTAACGAGGGCACAATCGTGGACTGGGGGGGGGGTGGCTAGGGGTGGGCGATATGGCAAAAATATATAAAAAATTTTTTTTAAATATCATGATTCACAATTTTATCACGATTCTTTGTCATGTTGGTTTTTCTATTTTGCAAGTTGTTTGAGCATTACAGACAAACTAATTTCCTTATTATAAAGACAAAGCCTTTTAAGGTAACAAAATATAAAAAAGTACGGCAGATATTTAGGCCAAAGTGGGTGAAGATAAAAATCTTTGTCATTATTTCATCCTTGTTATTAAAAAATGAGAGCAAAGATACACATTACAAATACACATAATATACAAATAAAATAAACAGTGTTTTATTTTCAGGTACAGTAGGTGTATTTAGCAGCATTCAAGAAACTGAATGAACAAATATAAAAATAAAACACTATATAGACTGATTTCTATTAAAGCAACTGTATTAAAGTTTTTCAGTCAAGAGTAGTGAGTGATTTCTCTCTTTGTGTTTGGTGTTTTATTAGCATTAAAGGAATAATTCACCCGAAAATTAAAATAGGCTAGTGTTTTATTTTTATACCTTCCTTTACTCACTCAAAAGTTGTTTTAAACCTGGATGAGTTTCGTTCTTCTGCTAAACATAAACGCTATTTTGAAGAAGGTGGAAAACCAAACATTTGCTGGTCAACAGTGACTTACATAGTATCTTTTTTCTCCTACTGTTAAAGTCAATGTGGACCAGCAACTGTTTGGTTACCCAGATTCTTCAAAATATCTTCTTTTGTGTTCAGCACAAGAAAGAAATTAATGCAGGTTTGGGACGACATGTGAGTGAAAAAATAATGACAGAAATTAAATTTTAGGGTGATCTATCCCTTTAATGACAAGCAGCAGCATGTTTAGTACTGTCCCTTTAAGACCTGCACGCAGAATATACAGACACGCATCCGTTTCTCTAAGCTGTTTACTTTTATTTTAGACATAACCAACTGAGTCTATACATAAACCTTGTGTGTTTTGACAGTATTAACACAAAACATAACTTAGTTCAGTAATCAGGCGCTGTTTGACGGGCTTTTTATCTAGCGCGCTTTGGGTGTATTTGCTCAGAAAAAGGCGCTTGTCAGAACAGCACACGAATGATACTTTAAAGCAGATGCGGATAATGTACTTTTGTGATTGTGAATAAGTGCAGTGTCCCGTGAGAGTAACTCTACCGCTGAGTTAACACTGATGTGAATTTATGTGACGTTGTGAAGTATATTGATACGGCGGTGCCAGAACTGCAGCTGATAGAATGTGTGCTCTACGCTATTTCTTCAAAAGCAGATCGTGGAGACATTTTTATCATCCACGATCAAAAATCCTCATATCGCACACCCCTACCCTCGGCAGAAATCGCAGACCGGGGGCACCGGACCAAAAGGGCACTTTAGCGTCGGACCTCAAAGGGGCAGGAAAGGATTTTAGTCTTAAATGTATCTGAGTATTTAAGGTTTGAGTACTATTGAACTCTAAGTTCACTATGTCTTCAACCTGTTGAGTAGGTCCTTTTCAATGTCTTTATCTTCCTGCTACACTAGTCTACAACATTGATGTTGGTCATACCAGTGAGTTGCCAAGAGTAAAGTAATTGCATGCAAAGCATTGACAAACTTTTGACAAAACATTTTTCAGAGCATCATGTATTTTAATTACAAAGATATTTTAAGTTGAGCACTTCTAACAGCCAGCATTTTGAAGTTTTACAGGTCTTTTGACCTGCAGACTTAACATGTGTGATATGATGGTGAATTTGTATCTTTGTTTTAAGTGTTAAGTTTTTGAAAATAAAGGTTCAAACTGATACAACGTGTTGGCTGTTATTGAATATACACATGCATTTGTAGTTGAACTGAACGCAGATCACATTTAATGACAAATCAGGGTTAATATGAACACTATATTAAGTCTGGAAATAACTCCCTTGGTGTTAAGTTATTGACACACCTAGTGTAGTTTTAACACTATTAGTGTTTCCCTCCTTTTTTACACCAAATTAGTGTTAATGGTGAACACTTACAGTGTTGATTTAACTCTATGAAGTGTTAAAAAGAAACACTATTTCAAGTGTTAGTTTAACTATTTAGTGTGGACCTATATAAACCCTGAAAAAGTGTTAATTTTTACACTGTGAGTGTGAATTTAACACTTTCAAATTTGCTGTGTAGTGATCGTGTCTTTCTGTTACACTTGATTTGTGTAAATATGTCATATTTAAGGTAACAATGCAATACATAATCCATTCTTCTTTGGCTCTCAACGGAGGCGGTCGCATTTTTTCTCGCTCCCTGTCCTCGCCCTTTTTTCCCTCCCTGCCTGCTCTCTTGTCTCGTCTCGTGTAATACTTGAGAGACTCTCTCTGCATTGCTCCTCAAAACTGAAAAAATCATGGATTCAACGCAATTGACACCATCTTCTCGACGAGAAGCTCGGGTTCTGGGGAACCTAACTGCCCTGACGGAACGTTCTCCGCTGGCTACACGATGGACGCATGGGACAGATGGCGTGTCGTGTGTTTAGCGGCTCTTTCCGTGGAGGACATTGAAGATATCTATCTATTCGGAACCATGATAACAGGTCTTCTGCTGATTGGATTAGGCTTTGCCCTGGGTTATCGAAGAATTCAGAAAACGGGAACAGCTGTTCAAAGCCTCACAAGGCTGCCCGTCATGATTGAAGCAGTGGGAAGAGCGGTCAGCATTGAGACTGAGACTATTAACCGCAATATGGATTCTATCATGGAGAAGCTCACGGCTTTGCAAAGGAAAATTGATGGAGACCAGAACGGACAAAGAGAGTAGCCATGGAATTGGAATGCGGTTACTCGCCCTAAGACTAAACAAGCACAATCTTATCTTTTCCGGCTCCCCTCTACCAGCACTGGCCTTGGCCAAGGCCGCTGTTGGAAAATCAACCCTGAGAAGAACACCGCAGAGAGACGCTCTCTGCGTTCCTCCCCCATTCTTCAGACACCTGCTGATTACACATACACACAAATACACACATACTGATTACAAACTATTACACATACACACAAACATTTGCACTCACTTCCCCAAACCCCCGATCCAACGCCTCCGTCGCTTTAAACCGCCAGCCTGACAAGCGGGTCTGTGACTAGCGCCGGGATATGGCTGCCTATCTGGATGGCTGATTGCCAGAGCTGGATTACCTCCCCTGTTGCAAAGTTGTGTGTCTATGGTGTATTATGTGCTTTATGCTTGAGGTGTTTTTCCTGTTCTCACACTGTACTCCCCAAGGAGTATAGTCTGGGGGTTATTTTTTTTTCCTCGTCTCTTTCCTCATGTTTGGGAGAGGCTCAAAATCACTCTCCAGAACATTCTCATTCACCATTCCTGGATGGTGGAATAATCTTCCCACCCCTATCCGGAATGCTGGATCCCTGTCAATCTTCAAGCAACAACTGAAGACTCATCTCTTTCGGCACTACTTGAATTCATCCTAAACTTGTTCTTAAAAAAAAATAAAAATAAAAAAAAAACACCTTTCCCTTTATCTTTCTCTTCTTCCCTTGCTAGCTTGTACTTATTTGAACAATGACTGAGACTTGGTGTTACGAGCACTTCCTCTGTCTGATTGCCTCTTCAAGATGAATCGCTTTATGTACTCCCCAATTGTAAGTCGCTTTGGATAAAAGCGTCTGCCAAATGACTAAATGTAAATGTAAATGTTTGCTGTATTTTTCTTCAAAAATCAAAGCATTTCACTGCTTATTGTACTCTGTATGATTGTGTATGTGACAATAAATCTACTACTACTACTACTACTAATATTATATTAATAATATGACAATATCTGTAGTCAATATTGATTAAATGGGAGGGAGAAATCCTGCCCATACCCAGCTAGGAAAAATGATAAAAGCACTTACTGAAGTGGTATTCTGAAACTTGATTAAATTAAATAAAACAGCAAAATGATTTTGATCTTCATCAAACAAAAAAAGATTAGCTTAGATAAAGTTTGATTAATATGTGCATACAATACTGGTCAAAAGTTTGGACCCATTACTATTTTTTATGTTTTTGAAAGAAATGTATTATGCTCATCAAGCCTGCA
This sequence comes from Schizothorax lantsangensis, assembly GCA_027422415.1. Classification (NCBI taxonomy): domain Eukaryota; kingdom Metazoa; phylum Chordata; class Actinopteri; order Cypriniformes; family Cyprinidae; genus Schizothorax; species Schizothorax lantsangensis. The sequence continues at coordinate 44,045 of JAPDDO010000074.1, forward strand.
TTTATTTGATCTAAAAATAAATAATAATAATAATAATATTCAGCAAGGATGTGTTAAATAGATAAAAAGTGATAGTGAACACTTATATTCTTATAAAAGATTTATATTTTTAAGCATCTTTTTAATAATTAAAAAATCCTGAAAAAAACATTAAGCACTGTTTGTAACGTTGATAATAAATCAGCATATGAGGATCACGTGACCCCTCGACGGTGATGCAGGCTTAGTTTTTCGCTCCGCTCACTTTGCCACATATTTTGCGATCCTGTCAGTAAAATTTGAGCCACTCTGCATTAGACCCATCATGAGTACTAAGGCAGACAAAGGAGATCGGAGAGGAGAGATTGAGCGGTCGCCAATGAAGAAAAAATTCAGAGATTCAGCCATCTCCAGTGAAGACCTGGACAGTGCTATTGCTAGCCGCATTGAACTAGCATTTAAAGAACACCAAAGCACTTTGAATTCGGTTGTGAACTCGGCAGTAAGAGATGCGATGGACTCTGTGCTGATTCCAGCATTGCGCGAACTGCGTGAGGACATACTAGCAACCAATAAGTCTGTTAAAGAGCTAAGAGAGAAGTTTGAGGCCATAGCTACCAAGACGAAGCAGACACGTGACCGCATTGATTCTGTTCAGGCAGCGGCGCGGGAAGATAAGAGAACAGTCACGGACTTAAAGGATCAGTTGGAGCGACTCACCGAGAAGATGACAGATATGGAGGACAGGTGCAGACGGAACAATGTTAGACTGGTGGGACTCCCAGAAGGGATGGAGGGTCCAGATGCAGCTGGTTTCCTCCGAGCTAATCTTTCCAAGTGGATTCCTTCCTTGAGGGGCCGTGACATTGAGATTGATCGGGCGCATCGCGTGTATGACGGAGGGAGGGGCTCCGATCGGCTGCGCACTCTCATCTTCCGTGTACTAAGATGGCATGACAGATCAGATATCCTGAAAGGTGCTCGGCAGGCGTATCCGGTGAAGTGCGCACAGAACAATGTCACATTGCTGTTTTTTCCTGACTTTAGTCCGGCTACAGCGATCAGGAGAAAGGCATTTGGTCCGGTTTTGAAGAAGATGACTGCACTTGGTCTCCAGCCCTTCCTCATCTATCCAGCGGTGATTAAGCTATGACACAAAGGGGAACAGAGAAGCTACGATTCCCCTCAGAAAGCGGAGGATTTTATCAGCTTCATGTCTCAGCAGAAGTCCTATGCCGCAGCTCTGCGGGGGGACGACGGGGGAGCAGGGACCGCTGTTTCTCCAATTCGACGGGAGGGGCGTGACGGCCGGGATGGACTTGGCCCTAGCTGCCCAGAAGGGGATGATAGCAGGATGAGCATGGATGCTTGTTAAACCTATTGTTTGCGTTTTCTTCTCTTATACTGGGATATTGTCCTTATTTATCCGGTACAACGATCTCTTTGCTGGTAAGACTGACACTCCATTTTTCTGTTTTGGAGGGGACTAATGGAGAGTAGGTTTAATTACAACCCCAAATCAGATTATTTTTCTTCACCGGAGCACCACCTGACTCTTCTCCTTCCATTTCTACCACTGATGCTAGATCCAACTTCCCGTGTCTTCTACCTGCACAGAAATCTACAGCGCAACTAATGTGACGCACTCACGTTTGAGCTATTATGTGCAGTATGTAATTTGATCAATGCATATATGTGAATTAATGCCAAAATTAGAATCTGTTTAACATATAAAGCGGTCGATCGTGTCTTGTAGAAGACTTTTGGATTGAATCTGCTGTGTAACACTTAAGGTGACATTTTCCATAACTTATGTTATACTAAGGGAAATTATAGTTAAGGGGCTTTATGCAACACTTAATGGGTTTTAAGGGATACTTAAGAGTAATTCTAGGGGTTTATGACATTTCACCTAAAGAAACCCTTAGGTGATATTTTATGCAACGATCTTAAGGGAAAATTACACTTAAGTTGCTTTATGCAACCGGGCACTGAAACTTACAGGATGTTTTAATAGTACAATAACCTCTTATATGACAAAAGATCAAGGGAATTTTGGTTTCTCAGTTCATGACCCCTTTGAAATGTTTTTGTGTCCTGGTGGACAAGTGATGATCTGTCTCAGTGTTGTGCGCTCCTACCCAGCGGTGTATAGTAAACAAAAGACCGGTCAATCTGAGTGAACAATCCAATCCAAGCGCGCTCCAACTGTAAAACAGTGGCCGATTGGTCTCTAGATATCATCTCTACCCACCATTACCCTAAAGCAAAGTCCCATTGGTAGTTTTGATGTTTTTCAAATGACATTTTCAACACTGCATCATCATTCCGACACAGTAGGATCCCGTTACTCCTATAGCATTATTTGAGCAGCATGTCACGGCGCTCTGTAAATGTTATTTTAAGATTTATGCACTGTGTAATGTTGTGACATTTCACAAAACCAAAACGTGGCACAAAGCCTAATGTGTGTATGGTTTACACTTGTGTACATTACATTTTTCTTGCAAAAACTTTGGATAGTTTGGTCTCTAACTTAAACAAATATAGCTTGTTCTATTCTGCTAGTTGAGATCTTCTCAATGATATTTGACAATTCTATGATCACAATTTATTTATTTCAAACTATGAAAATTAAACCATTTCTAATATGTCAGCAAATGTAAAAGCAATTTATTATGAGTCAATCAAATTCCCTATATTCCATATAAAGCTAAGCTTCTTAGACTTAAAATTACTTTGGACTTTGTCTTGTATGTCTGAATTGGTTGCTCATAGATGTTGCAAATATGGCTGCCGAGTGACTTTCCTTGACCGAGTCATTGCTCCTACTTATCGCTGTTTTATGGCGCTTTTCCACTGCATGGTATACGGCATAGTACGGCTTGCTTTGGCGCTTTTTCACTGAGTGGCACAGCACGGTACGGCACAGCTCACTTTCTGCCACTTTTCCACTGCATGGTACGGCACGGTATGATTCGGTAATGGCTCAATTAAATAGTACCACCTTGTTGAGGTTCCAGGCGAGCCATACCGATACTAAAATGACGTGTTAAAGGAACACTCCACTTTTTTTGAAAATAGGCTCATTTTCCAACTGTTGAGTTTTACCGTTTTTGAATCCATTCAGCCGATCTCCGGGTCTGGCGGTAGCACTTTTAGCGTAGCTTAGCATAGATCATTGAATCTGATTAGACCGTTAGCATCTCGCTCAAAAATGACCAAAGAGTTTTGATATTTTTCCTATTTTATTTACAGCTAGGTAACTAGTAATGATATAGCTGGGGACTACTTTCAGGTGCTGCGTAATATTATTGTGTCTGCTGCACTCATGGTACGGCAGCAAAGTTCCTTGATTATTACGCCGGAACGAGAGTGTAGTTCCTAGCCATATCAGCCTAGAAAATCACAACTTTTCATTTTCCGTCAGTCTTAGTATACGATGTAACTACAGAAGAGTCAAGTTTTAAATAGGAAAAATATTGAAACACACCTGAGCAGGCTAATCAATGTCTTCAGGGGTCTGTTTCATAAAACAAGTTTACCAAATAAGCCAGGCTCATTTTAGTTAGTCTGACTGTTTTTCTAGCTTTCTTTTTTGAACCAAATCAACTGACAATAAGTCAGACTAACTGAAAGAATAAACCTGGGAGAAACTTATTTGGTAAACTTGTTTTATGAAACAGCCCCCAGGATCATTAGAAGATCACAGGTAGGTGAGTTTGATCTTCTATTCCTCGTCAATAGCAGGTTTTCTAACCCTCTGCCCCAATAATAGCTCATATCAGCTGAGTGAGCTTTCTATCCAGCATGGTTTTAATCTTCAGACAATCCTCGCTTTCTCCAGTTTTATTGTAATTTCAGTCCCAGGTCAAATATCACTGGGGATATGTCTCTGGGGCTCATCGCTGACGATCAGGGCCGCAGACATCATCTTCCCACTGCTTTGATCCAACCAGCTCTGATCCACACGGACTGAAACAGAATAAGAAAGAAACAACTATTTCTCACTAACGCAGCAGTGATTGTTCTCCCACTGCATTCAAATCAGCCTACATCTAAACGTTTGATTTCTCACTGCCACATTGATTTCTAACCCGTCAATCATTTATTACAACAGCATTGTTCCACCGATAGAATTTCCAATCACTTACTATTACCATTATTGTACTCTACAGTACAGTACAGTAGAGCAAAGCTACATTGAGGTATTAATCAGTAACTGATTAAACAGAGAGAAAGAGTGTGTGTGGGAGCCAGTGTGTGTGTGACAGAGAGTGCCTGGCATGAGGTCATGACTTGTCCTGATGTTCAGTACAAGTAGTACACTGGATTAGCTTTTCACCGATGTTAACAGATAAACCACCCAATACAACATGAAATATAATTTGGAATACACATTTGATTTGTAATGATTTGTAGATCTTTAATAAACAGAAATGCCCATTTCTCATAAAGTTTCTACTGTACATTTATCACTAGATCAAGAGCCAGTAATGAGAATGAGGTGCAGTTTATCAGAACATCATTGAAGAGCAGGACTACATGATTAACCAGAGTCTGACTAAACCAAAGCTAAAGCTGGAGCTGAAGCAGACTCAAGGACTGATGTGGTGCTTCACAAATATCACTGTATGCAATGAAACGCCTTTGGTTTAATTTTTGATGTCATGTAATGGTTTTTATATCACAAATATAATGGTTTTACATTTTAAAGTTGTGGTTGCATGTACATTAATTATTCATTATGTTAATGTAGCTTTGTTAATTTGCTCATTATCTGACAGAATCACGCTCCATTCTCCACTGTTTCCGGAGTGAATTCAGACTATAAAAAAAAGAGATTCGACCATCAGCTCACAGACACCATCATCTACTGATGAACATCTTCAAGCCACAGTCTGATCCAGGTGAGATCATGTTTATATTGTTTAATGTAGCTTTGGGAGTCTTCTTTCAGGTCCTTGTCAGAGCCACTTCTCATTTTAGGGGCTTGTGTTCAATAATCTGTCTTGTAATTGTCATTATGATTGCAGTTAACGTCATGTTGATCTCATGTATGATATAATTTTGCCACTGTCATATATTGTTAACTCTGGTATCACTGATTGTTTGTAGTTAATCAAACAAGTTTCCTTTAATTAAACGACTCTAGTGTGGTTTCAGTTTTCCTCCACTATCATTTTCCGCTCTGAATGGAGTAACTACACAGATTTCTGTTTCCTAAAGAAAACAGCTGAGTTCACAAAGCAACAAGAGAATTAGGAAAGTCAAAGCATTTGTGATTTTCTACCATATTTGTAAGTTGAATTTGCAGGTTTCTTATTTGACTGAAGAAGTGAAAAACACTGTGGAAAATAAACTAGAAAGCATTTTTAGTGTACTCAGGTAATTGTGCCAAAACATTTTTTCAAGTTATTCACTTAAACTACCCTTTTTCACAATTTCTTTCAGCTTTAATTACAGTTTAACAGTCATTATAAGTCATTTATATGACACTGACTGAGTGAAACTTTGAGTGTTTAATTAGTGTTGGAGCTGAACTCTTGTCTAGTCTGAGTTAGACCCTCACATCTGCTTCTGTGGATTCCTGCAGGAAAAGTCTGTTTATTTGATTTGTCATTGATGTTTGTCAGGGTTCTGTTGTGTGTGTCATGTGTTCCCACCTCTTGTGTCCATATTTGGTTTGTTTCCTGTCATTATGCGTTAAGTATGTTCCAGCTGTGTTTATGTGATAATGTGTTAATTACCCTGTGTATTTAGTTCCTGTCTTTTGACCTGTTTGATTTCGTCTATGGTTTCTAGAGCTCTCTTCTGTTTCATAAAACAAGTTTACCAAATAAGCCAGGCTCATTTTAGTTAGTCTGACTGTTTTTCCTTTCTTTTTTGAACCAAATCAACTGACAATAAGTCAGACTAACTGAAATAAACCTGGCCTTGATGTGGTAAACTTGTTTTATGAATACAGCCCCCAGGATCATTAGAAGATCACAGGTAGGTGAGTTTGATCTTCTATTCCTCGTCAATAGCAGGTTTTCACCCTCTGCCCCAAAGCTCATATCAGCTGAGTGAGCTTTCTATCCAGCATGGTTTTTCTTCAGACAATCCTCGCTTTCTCCAGGAATTTCACCCAGCAAATATCAATATGTCACTTTCGCCACAGCGTCATTTCACTGCTTTGAAACCAGACTCTCCAACTAAACGCTATTTCTCACTAACGCAGCAGTGATTTCTCCCACTGCATTCAAATCAGCCTACATCTAAACGTTATTTCTCACTGCCACATTGATTTCTAACCCGTCAATCATTTATTACAACAGCATTGTTCCACCGATAGAATTTCCAATCACTTACTATTACCATTATTGTACTCTACAGTACAGTACAGTAGAGCAAAGCTACATTGAGGTATTAATCAGTAACTGATTAAACAGAGAGAAAGAGTGTGTGTGTGTGTGTGGAGAGTGCCTGGCATGAGCATGATTGTCCTGATGTTCAGTACAAGTAGTACACTGGATTAGCTTTTCACCGATGTTAACAGATAAATACAACATGAAATATAATTTGGAATACACATTTGATTTGTAATGATTTGTAGATCTTTAATAAACAGAAATGCCATTTCTCATAAAGTTTCTACTGTACATTTATCACTAGATCAAGAGCCAGTAATGAGAATGAGGTGCAGTTTATCAGAACATCATTGAAGAGCAGGACTACATGATTAACCAGAGTCTGACTAAACCAAAGCTAAAGCTGGAGCTGAAGCAGACTCAAGGACTGATGTGGTGCTTCACAAATATCACTGTATGCAATGAAACGCCTTTGGTTTAATTTTTGCCCTCATGTAATGGTTTTTATATCACAAATATAATGGTTTTACATTTTAAAGTTGTGGTTGCATGTACATTAATTATTCATTATGTTAATGTAGCTTTGTTAATTTGCTCATTATCTGACAGAATCACGCTCCATTCTCCACTGTTTCCGGAGTGAATTCAGACTATAAAAGAACGACCATCAGCTCACAGACACCATCATCTACTGATGAACATCTTCAAGCCACAGTCTGATCCAGGTGAGATCATGTTTATATTGTTTAATGTAGCTTTGGGAGTCTTCTTTCAGGTCCTTGTCAGAGCCACTTCTCATTTTAGGGGTTGTGTTCAATAATCTGTCTTGTAATTGTCATTATGATTGCAGTTAACGTCATGTTATCTCATGTATGATATAACATGTCATATATTGTTAATTCTGGTATCTGATTGTTTGTAGTTAATCAAACAAGTTTCCTTTCATTAAAACTCTGTGTGGTTTCAGTACTAACTCTGAATGCTACACAGATTTCGCCTAAAGGCTGATTCACAAAGCAACAAGAGAATTAGGAAAGTCAAAGCATTTGTGATTTCTCTTAGTGTTTGCCTTATTTGACTGAAGAAGTGAAAAACACTGTGGAAAATAAACTAGAAAGCATTTTTAGTGTACTCAGGTAATTGTGCTTTTTTCAAGTTATTCACTTAAACTACCCTTTTTCACAATTTCTTTCAGCTTTAATTACAGTTTAACAGTCATTATAAGTCATTTATATGACACTGACTGAGTGAAACTTTGAGTGTTTAATTAGTGTTGGAGCTGAACTCTTGTCTAGTCTGAGTTAGACTCACATCTGTTACTGTGGATTCCTGCAGGAAAAGTGCCGTTTATTTGATTTGTCATTGATGTTTGTCAGGGTTCTGTTGTGTGTGTCATGTGTTCCCACCTCTTGTGTCCATATTTGGTTTGTTTCCTGTCATTATGCGTTAAGTATGTTCCAGCTGTGTTTATGTGATAATGTGTTAATTACCCTGTGTATTTAGTTCCTGTCTTTTGAGTTTGATTTCGTCTGGTCTACTCGTTACTCCCCGGTGTATCCTGTCTCTGAGTCCTGCCTTGTCCTGCCTTGATGTGATTAAATACTATTATTTGAGTTTATATCCTCGTCTCCATGTTCCTGTTCCTCCCTCGTGTGTGCACCGTGACAGAAGACCAGACCTAACCGTAAGCGGCGCCCATTCACCCCGTATTGTTTTCCGTTTTTCAAAAGTGTTTTGTTTTGTTCCTGTATTTGTTTGTCCCGTGGCAAGGAAGTCGCCACTCGTCCTCCCGCCATAGCCCACTGCAGGACGGCGTGGGAGTTCGGCGGGATCGCCGCGAGCCCTCATGCCCGCCTATCGCGGGAGATATCCGCCGCCGGCTCTCCCAAGCCCGCCGGCGGGTTGCCTAGTTCCCGGGTTGCCGCTCAATGCCCGCTGGATCGCCACTGTCTGGTGCATATAACTCAATGCCCGCCGGATCGCCGCTGACTCATGCCCGCTGGCCGCCGCTAACCCTAGCCCCGTGGATCTAGTCCACCTGTTACGGCCAGGAGTGCCGTTTTTAAGTCGTGTTGTGCCCACAGGAACATTTTAACTTGCCTTGTCTTGTCATGTTTTATCCACGGAGACTCGTCTGGGGCAGGCGGCTCCTCTTGTTGTGGCCATGGAGGCCATTCTAGCCGCCTGCCCCCTTGTCGTGGAGGTGGAAGCGGTTCCTGTGGGATGTCCTGTCCTGTTTGTCTGTGTCTAGCCCCGGAGGGCTCCTGATACCCCTAACTTCCCCAGGGAAATTTTTTTGGGGGGTAAAAGGGTTCCTGCTGTAGGGGCCGGGCCGAGGGGACCGAGGCCACGGCCACAAGGACCACCTGCCATGGCCTCCTGAGCCCCTAGCTACGCCATGGCCTCCTGAGCCCCTAGCTACGCCATGGCCTCCTGAGCTCCCAGCTCCGCCATGGCCTCCTTTGTCTGTCTGTTCCGCTCTGGAGGTCCCCGTCCTGTGTTCCTGTCCGTGTTTGTCCTGAGGGGCCTCCAGAGCGCCCACCCCCCCTCCCCGGTGGAACTGTTACGGCGTGGGACACGCCTTCCGAGAGGGGGGAGTTATGTCAGGGTTCTGTTATGTGTGTCATCTGTTCCCGCCTCTTGTGTCCATATTTGGTTTGTTTCCTGTCCTTGTTTCATGTCATTATGAGTTAAGTATGTTCCAGCTGTGTTTATGTGATTGTGTTAATTACCCTGTGTATTTAGTTCCTGTCTGTTGAGTTTGATTTCGTCTGGTCTACTCGTTACTTCCCGGTGTATCCTGTCTCTGAGTCCTGCCTTGTCCTGCCTTGATGTGATTAAATACTATTATTTGAGTTTATATCCTTGTCTCCGTGTTCCTGTTCCTCCCTCGTGTGTGCACCGTGACAATGTTATTGTGGTCTACTCACCCCTCTCATCTTATTTCAGCGTATGTTACAAGTATTGCTCAATAAACAGCATTCACTGCAGCTTCCCCAGTCGTCTTGCTCCTTACATCACAGTAAGATCTCACTATTTCAATTAGAAATGACACAGTTAAACTTACCTACTAAATGGACAAAATGTTTATTCACATTTGTTTGTATCTCAACTATGTTCTCCATCAGATCAACAGCGTTTGGAGTGTTTTTACGGTGTGGAGTTGATGGCAGTGGAAAATGTGACGCTGAACGTTCTCCTTTGACTTCACTCTGTGGAAAAAGAAACAACTGACCAACTGGACAAGTTCTGTCATAAATGTAAGTTGTTCAGTATTTATTGCTTGTTTATTGAACCATTTTATTAAAGCAATGTCACACTAGCAGTTGTGCTGTGATACTGAATATTCAGAACAACATTCTTACAATATTGTTTAAATTAGGGTTGTCACGGTACCAAAATTTCAGTATTCGGTACCAATACCAGTGAAAATCCACGGTTCTCGGTACCAATTTCGGTACCAAAGCAAAACACAAAAATATGCTAATTAAAAAACACATTTTTATTAATAAAGTTAATCAAAAATAAACTGCACAAAAACCAATGGCATTTTTTATGCTTATTTAAAATAATTTCAAGTTTTTCCACAATTAATAAAAGTATGAAAAAAAAGTAAACAAGTTCCACCCAAAAGTTTTTGTCATATTTCTGCTGCCGCTGAAAAACAACTGTAAACTGTCTGTTTTAGGGTTTGCTGGTGCTTCATGATCTTCCTGCAGCTGTAAAAGGAAAATATAATATTAGTAAAGCAATGGGCTGAGTCTGACCAAATGCAACATTAGATCATTGACTCCAGCTAAAATATAACATTTCAGTAAATAACAAACCTCAGCTTTTATAATAAATTTAGATAAGATTATATATTTTAAGACAAGTGCATATCAAATAGAAGGAAACTGTAGTATTAAAAACACTTTACAATAAGATTCCATTTGTTAGATAGCATAACCTATCACATAAACAATAGTTATATATTGCAATTATTCTTCTTGGGGTTAATTTCAAAATTTACAAATACATAAAATCAATCAATCAAAGTTCAATCTGTTAAAATTATTTAATGCACAATGAACAATGATCATGTGTTTGTATTAAATAACATTCACAAACATTAATTAATGTTGTAAAAATATATTGTTCACTCACTGTAAGTTGATGTTAGATAATAACATGAAGTCATTGTAAAGTCTATACAGGAGATAACATTTGACTGTACTTTCATTTAATACAAACTGTGTACATATTTAATTTTAAAGGGCTTTTAAAACTGCTAGTTATCCAGCCAAGAATAACAACAACTAGCAACTAACTAGCAAAAAAAAACAAAAAAACAGGCCAGAACTGTTTTCTGACGGACTGATATGACATAAACACTGTTAACTGTTTGTACATTCTCCAACACGCATATTTTAGATTCACAATTCATTTAAAAGCCTGTGGTGTGTAACAATAGTAAATACCATCATGTCCTCCTTGTCACGGAACCACCTGCCTCACCAGCTGAATCAACCTCCTACACCCGCTCACAATCACCAGAGTACTAATCACGAACACCTGCAATCACTTACCACTACCATTCAAAAGCTCACTCACCTCAGTCACTCATCGGCTGGTCTCAAGGTTGCAAGCTTCTCGATGCTGGTCGATGCCTACCTATCTGCCCGTCCATCCTGGAACTCGTCCCTGCCTGTGGAAACGCAAGTTTACATACAGTTAGAACTGTTCATTCTGCTTCCAGTGCCTCCTTAGTTATCTCTCTTATGTTGGAAGCCCAGCCTTGGTTATATTTAATAAATTACCTTTTGACTTGCATCTACCTGTCTGTCTCCTTGACCAGTGTGTGTGACAGAAGACCAGCCCCTAGAAGTACATAGTAGTATCGCTATCGGAGATTCACATGGATCCTCGGGGTGCATCCCCACCCGAGTTCTTCGCCGATCTCGTTCACACTCTCCGGGAATCACTCCTTCCACCTCCCGTCACCGCCATACCAGCAACCAGTCCCATGGCCCGTCCCACAAGCTTTTCCGGTGAGGCGGTCTCCTGCAATGGGTTTTTGTTGCAATGTTCCCTTTACTTTGAATTACAATCCCATCAATTTACGACGGAACGGGCGAAAGTGGCATTCATCATTTCTTTGCTGATGGGAAGAGCCTTACAGTGGGCGGAGGCCCTGTGGAGTTCGCAGAGCCCAAGGATTAACTCACTGGAAGACTTTGTTGAACATTTCCGTGAAGTTTTCAGCCAGCCGACTACTGAGGTCTCGGTGCATGATGAGCTGTTCCAGTTACGGCAAGCTGATTCATCAATTCACGAGTACACGCTTCGTTTTCGCACCCTCGCCGCTAGCAGCAGCTGGAACGAGGTTGCCCTGCTTTCTGCCTATCGCCGAGGCTTGAACCCCGCTTTACGTCAGCAGATGTCCATCTACGATGACTCTGTGGGGTTTGAGAGCTTCCTCCAGAAGGCTGCTCATATCTCTCAACACCTAACCGCCTGCCATATGGAATCCATGCCCATTGCTACCGCCTCACCCAGCCTCTCACTTCCCATACCAGAGCCCATGATCACGGATAGTTACCATCTATCCACCCCAGAGCGATCCCGTCGACTCACCCAAGGACTCTGTCTCTACTGTGGATCCACTGAGCACCAGCTCCGCGCCTGTCCTGTTCGTCCACCACGCCCAGCGGTGAGTACTATCCAAATTGCTCCTGATGTATCTAACATGTCTCTGGTAAATGCTCTTCTCAGGTATCAAAACCAATCGTTCCCAGTCAAAATCCTCATAGACTCAGGAGCTGCGGGAAATTTCATCTCCTCTCGCACCCTCGCTGGATTCAAAATTCCCCGTTGCAGGAACGACATCACCTACCAAATCACCACTGTCCAAGGAAAACCGCTGGGCAAGGGGCTGGTGCGTCACGCACGCCTGAGGTCAGTCTCCGCATCGGATGCTTCCATACAGAAAGGATCTCACTACTGGTACTGGAGGAGGCGGTCGTGGATGTCGTCCTGGGACGCCCCTGGCTCTCCAAACATCAACCTACCATCGACTGGAGATCAGGGGAGATTCTCAAGTGGAATAGGGGGTGCAAGCAGGGGGCCCCAGTTCATCTCTAGGGTCTGGCGAGGGTTCCTCCGCCTCCTGGGAGTATCAGTGAGTTTATCCTCCGGGTACCATCCACAAACCAATGGCCAGACCGAACGAAAGATCCAAGAAATCGGGCGGTATCTCCGGGCCTACTGTCATGAACATCAGGACAGCTGGAGCCAGTATCTACCCTGGGCAGAGTATGCCCAGAATTCGCTGTGCCAGGAAACCACCGGACTCACTCCATTCCAATGTGTCCTGGGATACCAGCCGCCATTGTTTCCCTGGACCGAGGAGCGATCGGAGGTCCCAGCGGTAGATCACTGGTTCCGTGAGAGCGAGAGGGTATGGGACTCAGCTCATATCCATCTCCAGCGGGCAGTTCGGAGACACAAGGCCAATGCAGACACTCACCGTTCCGCAAATCCCATCTATCAACCCGGGGACCGTGTCTGGTTATCCACCCGGGACATTCGTCTCCGACTGCCCTGCAAGAAGCTGAGTCCCCGGTACATAGGTCCTTTTCTGGTAGCGAGGCGCATCAACGATGTCACTTACCAGCTCCACTTGCCTGATCAGTACCGGATCTCACCCACCTTTCACGTCTCCTTGCTCAAAGCTTTCACTAATCCTCTTCTCCCTCCATCCACAGAGCACGAGATACCCCCTCCTCCACCCGAGGTCGCTTCCAACGAAACCACCTACACAGTCAAGGAAATCCTCGACTCCAGGCGGCGGGGCGGCCGGCTTCAATACCTCATAGACTGGGAGGGGTATGGTCCCGAGGAGAGGTCGTGGGCAGACAAAGATGACATTCTGGACCCATCCCTCATCAACGACTTCCACCAAGCCCACCCTGATCGCCCCGCTCCCAGGGGACGCGGCCGTCCTCGCCGCCGATCTCGGGCATCAGGAGACGCCCGTGGGGGACGGGGTAATGTCACGGAACCACCTGCCTCACCAGCTGAATCAACCTCCTACACCCGCTCACAATCACCAGAGTACTAATCACGAACACCTGCAATCACTTACCACTACCATTCAAAAGCTCACTCACCTCAGTCACTCATCGGCTGGTCTCAAGGTTGCAAGCTTCTCGATGCTGGTCGATGCCTACCTATCTGCCCGTCCATCCTGGAACTCGTCCCTGCCTGTGGAAACGCAAGTTTACATACAGTTAGAACTGTTCATTCTGCTTCCAGTGCCTCCTTAGTTATCTCTCTTATGTTGGAAGCCCAGCCTTGGTTATATTTAATAAATTACCTTTTGACTTGCATCTACCTGTCTGTCTCCTTGACCAGTGTGTGTGACACTCCTGTTGTTTTTACCCTAATAAAAGTTATAGGCGCATTAAGTAAAGAAGCTTCATTCTTTTTTTTTTTTTTTGGCCTGTCAGTAGCACAGATAACACATGACAGTACATATGCATGGCTATACTATCATCATTCACAGCCTTTTTTCTTTTTTTTTAATTAAATATATATTTTTTTTATTTTTTTATATTAATTAATTAATTTAATTTTATATACCCTTTTACTTAACCACACTGTGACAGACAAGACCAGGGGACAGAGAAAACAAGAGAGAGAAAGAAGAAAGAAGAAAGGAGAAAAAAGAAAAAAAAAAAAAAAAAAAGGTTGTGGGGAAAGTCAACAAAGAAGGGGAAGAGAGAGAGAGAAAAAAGGAGAATGGGGGATAGAGAGAGAGAGGGAGAAAAAAAACAAAAACAAAAAAACAGACAATTTGCTTCAATACCTGCTGACAAAAAGAGAAAACAACCGAAGACACAACATCAAAGAGACTGCAGCAACAACCAACATCTGTATAAATCACAATAAATTCTAAATGTTAAATGTTATTGAGCAGCACACATAACTAATATTACAAAATAAGTTTTGAAGCAACAGCAGATCAAGACAATGTGTGTCTGTGAGCACCTGTTTTTACACCAATGTGAATGCTTGAGTGTACACCTGTGTGTGTGAGCGCGCTTGTGTTCATAAGGTTCCTCCATGTAAATGTTTAATAGTGTGTGTGGGGAACAACAGCCCCATCCCGCAAGGCATGAAGCAGGCACGGAAAGGACCCGGGCCCCAAACATCTGGAGGCCCCCCAGGGCACGGGACCCCCAGGAGAACCACCGCAGGGACAACCGCGGCCTCCACCCAAAAAAAGGGCAGAGGAGAGCCCGAAGGCGGGACCTCCGACAGCCACAGTGTAGGCGCCCCAGGGTGCCGTGGCGGCAAGCCCGCAGGCTCCACCGGCAGCCGACCACACCAGGGCGGACCGGGCCCTGGGCCCGGAGACCCAAAAGCCCCCCACCCCACAATCGGGGCCCAGCAAGGCCAGTAGGGCCAGGCCCCGCCAATCGACCGCCGAGAGTGGGCCGGCGCTCGCCCGAGCATCCTGCCCCGGCGCGAGAAATCACCAACGCACCGGCGGCATCCTCCACCGGCAGGGCATGGTGGTGGGGTGGGGGTCGACTAAGATGATGAGTGAGGCGGAGTCTAAGGCCCGACCTGACACATAGACGTAGACGACAAGCACACATATACACAAGCATATGTTCCCACCCTCATGCACGCAAACAAATATTCACACCTTCGCCCCACATGTAGACACACAAAAATGGACACGGTACCCACACTCACACTCCCCATATGCACTCTATACTCCTAGGTCCAGGCACCACCACCCCCAGAGGGGTAGCCAGCGCCCGATCCCGGAGCTAAACCCCCTTCGCTCCGGCGTGGGGACAGGAAGACCACCCCGGTCCCCGCAGCAGCAGAGAAAATCAACAGCCCAGACCCCGACCGGGCGGCCAGCTCATCCTCACATCCCCCGGCCCCAGACAGAGAACAGAGAACAGAGAACAGGGGTGTGAGAAAAAAAAAAAAAAAAAAGACGACCCCATGCTTCACCCCACCCGCTCAAATGTAGTGTTGGTGTGTGTTGTTCTAAGGTGCTTTAAAACAGGGGAGGGGCACCCTCCACAAGCTTGTGTCAGCTCGTCCCCTCCCTAGAGCCCTCAATGTCTATGTGCAACTTAAAATTGAGAAGTGGGCACTGGCACCAGAGGGAAGGCTGAATGAACAGACCGCCCTCCGGATGCCATTCAGTGTGCCCACCCCCAAGGCCCTATATGTATGTGTCATGTGACAGTAAGTAATGAGAATGTCTAAGCTGTAAAGTGTAATTGAGATGCAGGCGGCCACGAGGAGACTGAGGAGTACCACCTCCCCCGCATCCCAGCGACTCACTCGCACCTCAAAACCCTACCTATGTGTTGGTGTGATGGAGCGGGAGAAGTGAAGCCTTAGGGATGGGGAGGAAAACATCAGAGGGGGCAAAATACCCCCCCTTCTGGAGCCAGCTCCCCCGCTGACCCCCATAGGCACCCCCGTTACCCCAAATCTGCCCAGGGCGGGGGGCCCAGGCCCATCCAGACCAGGGCCCATGGCAGCCCGGGGCGGCCCACCAGACCCCACAGCAGAGGAAAAACTACCCCACCCCATCATCCAGTCACTTCCCAAACTACATAGGACAATAAGACACCCAGGTAAAGCCCGTATACCCCGCCTCTATTGGGCCCGTATACCCCCCCCCCCCCGCGGAGGCACCGATGCATCGAAGACCCCCACACCAGAGCCGGGCCCAAGCGCATGCACCAACCCATGCTCCCGGCGGCACACCAACCAGGACCCAAGCCCCCCAGGCCCAGCCGTAACCCCAAGCCGGAGGCAGAGCGTCCCCAGATCCCCAAACCCCCCCGGACCAACCCCGGAACAGTGCGGCCGCCAGGCTGGCAACCTACGTCCGCCGGCACAGG
Source organism: Schizothorax lantsangensis (assembly GCA_027422415.1). Lineage (NCBI taxonomy): Eukaryota > Metazoa > Chordata > Actinopteri > Cypriniformes > Cyprinidae > Schizothorax > Schizothorax lantsangensis. Next base: position 60,300 of record JAPDDO010000074.1, read on the forward strand.
CATCCCCAGCAGCGCCGCATGCCGCCGCCAGAGAAACAGCATCTAAGAGTCACCAATACCCCATCCAGGCCAAGGCCGCAGCCCCAGCGCCAAACCCCCCAAGAAACCCATCCCCAGGGAACCCCCAGATGCCCCAGGCCCATATTGCCACCCCACGCCAACAACAAAAAGCTTAATTCTAATGCTCATTATATTAGCGTTAGCCGCGCTTATGCTAAGGATTAACTCCGCTATAACGGCAGTTTATTTTAATCCGACATTCAAATTCAAATATGGAATAATATTCATAACAGAATATCTAAATATTAAATAGAAACTTACCTGCTTGAACTCTTTCATTTGATCCGGGTGTCAGTCTTTAAAGTGTTGTTAGTTTGATGCATTTCCTCCTTTGGATGTCGCTGCGTCTCAGTGCTTTTATGAAGCGAGCGCATCTGCAGCTTTCAGATCACGCAGAAAGAACCGGGTTGACCCGGGTACTCGGTACCACCGGGACTTAAAGACACCTGGTACCGTGACGTTTTCATTTTTTTAGTACCGACTTGGTACCGAAGTACCGGGTCTTTTGACAACACTAGTTTAAATAAAAGATTATATGGGCGGAGGGATTTTAAAATTTATTTCAAGTTAAACTTTATACTTTTTTAATGTATGTGGTTTTTAATTTGACAATTTAAGCATTTTACAGTGATAGTTCAACTAAAAATGTAAATTCTGTCATCATTCACTCGCCCTCATATTGTTTCAAACCCGTAAGATTTTGGTTCACATTCAGAACACAAATGAAGATATTTTGAATGAAATCTGAGAGATTTCTGTCCCTCCACTGACAGTCAACAGAACGACCAGCATGACGCTTCAAAAAGGTCAAAGAAATCCAGATGAATTGAGTGGTTTAGTCAAAATTTTCTGAAGAGACTCGATTGCTTTATATGCTGAACAGATTTAATTTAGGCTTTTATTCACAGATAAACATGAATCAATGCACACAGTAGTCATGGCAAACAGAAGCTCAAGCACACTTGCTTGTTGTGTCAGAATCAATGAGGTTCATTCTTGTTTCGCAGCACGTTTGAGATCCGTAAGAACCAATGAGCTTTATGTTTGCTGATCAGTGCAAATATGTGAATAAAAGCCTAAATTAAATCTGTTCAGCATATAAAGCAATCGAGTCTCTTCAGAAAATTTGGACTAAACCACACAATTCATAAGAATTAGTTTAATACAATTTTTGATGCATCAAATTGGTAGCTGCATGGACTCTCAGTGGAAGAACAGAGGAACTCTCAGTGGAGCAACATGAGGGTGAGCAAATGATGACTAAATTGTCCTTTTTGGGTGAACTTTGCCTTTAACATTACGCATTCCCCATTTGAATGACAACATTTAGACAGAAGAAACATGTTAGGCCATCTATTTTTACAAATAAGATGTTTTTTACATTAGCATTTCTTACATATTAAAACTAATAACTGGTTTGTTATTTACTGCTTCCTCTCAGGAATTTGTGAAACAATGGCACAAACATAACATCAGCATCAATGGCTCAACTGCAGCAGTTGATTTATTTGATATGGAGTGGAGGAAATTTCGAAGGAAACAAGATTATGCAGAACCTGTATTTATCTGGATCGTTTCAGTCATTGAGATTCCAGTCATGATCTTAACTCTGATTGGCTTGTGTTTCATCATCAAATCTTGGCCTGCTGCTTCAGTTTTTGTTAGTAATTTGATACTTTCAGATCTCATACAGATCATTTGTATGTTAATAGCAGCAACAACCTCACGGACAGAGAAACTGTCTGGTGCATATAACTATTCTTTGATTGCGGGTCTGTATTTTATGGCATGTGTTGCTTTTGCTCTTCTGGTTTCTCATCCTATCTGGTACAAATCTCACCATTCACTCAAACTCTCCTGTTTTGTTTCTGTGATCGTCTGGTTTGTGCCTCTGATCTTTGCAGAAATATACCCCCCTCATATTCAGTTTGAATGTCTACCCTATTCTATAGCGTGTTTAATTCCCTACCCCATAATCATTCTCTGTTTTGCTGGCACTTGGCGAGGTCTTTCTCACTTAATATCACTGACTGCTCTCAAGCGCAAATTAATTTTTGGCAGTTTATTCCTGGTGCTATTGACTTACACATTTATCATTCTCCCTTTTGTGATTGTGCTTTTTATTATAAATTATTATGAGGCTTGCCGTTGTCCTTCTAACAGTAGTTTATTAATTTAAAAATCTTACTTCTATGCAGTTTTGCTGCTGCGTGTGAATCCACTTGCTGACTGTTTGCTGTACTTGTTCATAAGGCCTGATGTTGGTGATTTAATGAAGTCTGTTCGCTGCTGTTGTAGACATCAGAGTTTGAATCACAACCAGGACGAGCACTCTGTGGTGAATCCACAAAACAGCTGCTCTACTATAGCGTGCTGTATTTCAGATCAAAAGCCTGCATCGCATTCACTGAACACCTGAAGTTCAGTTTAACCTGCTGATAAATGAGCTGAAGAGTACTGAACTATATTTAAAATAAGTAAATTTTTTCAAAAATGTTTACATTGCAAACACACTTAATTTCTAGGAAATTGAGGTTTATTTATTCATAAAATAACTAGTAAACAGAATTATATTCACAAAGAGAGGTGTATTTGTGTTTCTCCTTCTGCTGACTTTATGTAGTAGCGGTAATTTATCATATGATGGAGAAAAGGGTTATGACTGGTCATAGTCTAGTGGAGCAAATCTTCACATTTTTAAAGCATTTTTAAAGTCTGCATGGCATAATTTATAAACTGCCCACCCCCACATAATATCACGACAGCTACTATGAGGAAGCGAGGAGACGTAGGAGTTGCAGGAAAGCAGTCTTTAATAAACAATCCAAGGGGTAACGCAGGCAGGCAGGAGACACACGTAACACATCACATGGGGACGTTTAACACCAGACAAGGGAACATGGAGCAGACAAGACTTTAAATACATAGCTTAACAAGGGGTAATTGGCAAGACACAGGTAAATCGCATGAACAATCACACATGGGGAAACTGGGTCACGGGGAGCACGTGGAAAGAAAAACACACAGTCCATGATCCTCAGAATCAGAATGAGCTTTATTGCCAAGTATGTTTGCACATGCGAGGAATTTGTTTTGGTGACAGAAGCTCCACAGTGCGACAGAATGACAATGACAAGACAAGACGGATAATAAAAACAATAATATACAAATATACAAAATAGACAATGTGCAAAATAGCACAAACACAATATACAAAATAGACAGTTTAGTATGTACAGGTATGTTAGGTGCAAATTTGAAATTTAATAAGTATGTGTGTTAAATAAATAAATGTATGATAATGTTGTGTGTTTCATGTGTGTTTCGTGTTTATTGTTAAGTGTTCAAATGTTCATGAGATGGATTGCCTGAGGGAAGAAACTGTTCCTGTGTCTGGTCGTTCTGGTGCTCAGAACTCTGTAGCATCGACCAGACGGTAACAGTTCAAAGAGGGAGAGTGTGCTGGATGTGAGGGGTCCAGAGTGATTTTACCAGCCCTTTTGCTCACTCTGGATGAGTACAGTTCTTGGAGAGTGGGGAGGGATGTACCATTGATTGCTCAGCAGTCCAGACTACCCTCCATAGTCTTCTGAGGTCAGATTTGGTAGCTGAGCTGAACCAGACAGTTATTGACGTGCAGAGGATGGATTCAATGATGGCAGAGCAGAACTGTTCCAGCAGCTCCTGTGGCAGGTTGAACTTCCTCAGCTGGCGAAGGAAGTACAACCTCTGCTGGGCCTTTCTCACAATGGACTCAATGTGATTGTCCCACTTCAAGTCCTGAGAAATTGTGGTGCCATGAATCTGAATGACTCCACTGCAGTCACAGTGCTGTTCATGACAGTGAGTGGGGGGAGAGCAGGGGGGTTTCTCCTGAAGTCCACGATCATCTCCACAGTTTTGAGCGTGTTAAGCTCCAGGTTGTTAAGACCGCACCAGACAGCCAGCTCCTTAACCTCCCATCTGTAAGCAGACTCGTCACCATCCTGTATGAGGCCGATCAGTGTGGTGTCATCTGCAAACTTAAGGAGCTTGACAGAGGGGTCTTTAGATGTGCAGTCGTTGGTGTAGAGGGAGAAGAGCAGTGGGGAGAGAACTCAGCCCTGAGGAGTTCCAGTGCTGATGGTGCGGGTGTTGGATGTGAGTTTTCCCAGCCTCAGTAGCTGCTGCCTGTCTGTCAGGAAGCTGGTGATCCAATGACAGATGGAGGTGGGAGCGGAGAGCTGTGTTAGTTTATTCTGAAGGGTGTCCGGGATGATGGTGTTAAAAGCAGAGCTGAAGTCTACGAACAGGATCCTCACATAAGTCCCTGGTCTGTCCAGATGCTGCAGGATGAAGTGCATGTTGACTGCATCATCCACAGACCTGTTTGCTCTGTAGGCAAACTGCAGAGGGTCCAGTGGAGGTCTTCAGATAAGCCAAAACCAGTCTTTCAAATGATTTCATGGCCACAGGCGTTAGAGCCACAGGTCTGTAGTCATTAAGTCCAGTCATTTTGGATTTCTTTGGGGTGGGGATGATGGTGGAGCGTTTGAAGCATGAGGGGACTTCGCACAGCTCCAGTGATCTGTTGAAGATCTGTGTGAAGATGGGGGCCATCTGGTCAGCACAGGATTTTAGGCAGGCTGGTGACACACCGTCTGGGCCTGGTGCTTTCCTTCTTTTGTTCTTCCTGAAGACCTGGCGCACATCATCTTCACTTATTTTCAGTGCAGGTGTAGGGGAGAGGGGGGTTGCTGGAGGGGTTAATGGTTGTGTGGAGAGGTGTTCAGGGCGGGTGTGGATTGTTTTTCAAACTAACAGTAAAACTCATTCAGATCGTCTGGCAGTTGTTGATTCTCCACAGTGCTGGGGGGTGGTGTCTTGTAATTGGTAATTTCTTTCATACCTTTCCAGACTGAAGCAGAATCACTGGAAGAGTATTTGTTCCTTAGCTTTCCAGAATAATTCCTCTTTACCACTCTGATCTCTTTTTCCAGTGTGTATTTGGCCTGTTTATACAAGACTTTATCCCCCTTTCTGTAAGCATCTTTTTTGGCCTGACGGAGCTGTATGAGTTTTGCAGTGAACCATGGTTTTTCGTTGCTGTAGGTTAGATGAGTCCTGATAGGAATACACATATCTTCACAGAAACTGATATATGATGTTACAGTCTCTGAGCTTGTCCAGATCGTTTGCTGCAGCGTCAAAAACAGTCCAATCAGTGAGGTCAAAACAAGCTTTTAAATCTTGCTCGGCTTCATTAGTCCATCTTTTAACAGTTCTTAATACAAGTTTAGCAGATTTAAGTTTCTGCCTGTAGGTCGTATGAGATGAACCAAACAGTGATCAGATAGTCCTAAAGCTGCTTGTGGGACAGAGTGATATGCGTCCTTTATCGCTGTGTAACAGTGATCCAATATATTACTGTCTCTGGTGTGACATGTAACATGCTGTCTGTATTTTGGCAGTTTGCGGGAGAGATTTGCTTTATTAAAGTCCCCTAGAATGATTAAAACAGAGTCTGGGTGTTGTTGTTCTGTGTCTGTGATCAGATCAGCGAGCTTCTGTAAAGCTGAGCTCACGTGCACTTGCGGTGGAATGTAGACACTCACGAGAATGAATGAATAAATCTCCCGCGGCGAATAGAACGGCTTGCAGTTAATGAAGAGCGTTTCTAGATCTGAACAGCACATCTTCTTTAACACGGTTACATCTGTACACCACCTCTCATTGATGTAAAAGTGCCCCCGTCTGCGTGTCCCGAAGCGACTGACCAGAGCTACGGCTCCGCCAACTACAATGTCCAGCAAAACGTCCGAATAATCAAAATCCCGTAAAAGATTTTGTGGTGTTTTCTGCCGAATGTTCAGCAGGTGATCCCTGGTAAACTGATCGTGTTTGAGAAACAAAAAACAGGAAAAACAAACAAAAGCAGACCAAACACTGAAGAGCAAAGCACTGTAGCTGCTATCTGCGGCACCATCTTAGATGATATGAAGATGATCTGCTTACTGTGATAGTTTTTTGTATGACTGTGTAGAGAAGCTGAATGATTGAAACACTTCCCACATGCAGAGCAGTGATACGGTTTTTTCTCCAGTGTGGATCCTCTTGTGTGTCTTCAGGTTTCCTGACTGACTGAATCTCTTGTCACAGTATAAACACTTGTATGGTTTCTCTCCAGTATGAACTCTCACATGTGCCGTAAAGTGTTGTTTTAGAACAAAACTCTTCCCGCATTGATCACATGTGTGCGGTTTCTCTCCTGTGTGGACTAGCTTGTGTTTTTACAGGTCTCCTGACCGACTGAATTTCTTGTCACAGTGTGAACAGTTGTATGGTTTCTCTCCAGTGTGGATGTTCATGTGTATCTTAAGGCTTGATGATTGTGTGAAACTCTTCCCACACTGATCACAAGTGTACGGTTTCTCTCCAGTATGAACTCTCGTGTGAAGCTCAAGATGATGTTTGTATGTGAAGCTCTTTCCACACTGAGAGCAGGTGAAAGATTTCTTGGCTCCTCTCTGTTTGGTTTGAGAGCAACTCAAATGTTGTTCTTCAGTTTTGACATGATTATTCTTACCAATTTCACTCAATTCTTCATTATCCTTGCTTTCTTCAATCAACTCTAAAATAAACATAAAAATGGTTTGTAAACTCTCAGTAACCCTGATGAACTCTGATGTAACAGTGTAAAGTAGACAATTTCTATACCAAATATTGGTCATTTTGATCAATTTTTGTAAATTATACGTCCCTGAATCTCTCAATGAATGAGGTACATTAATATTCCAATTAGTACTATTTTTTATTATTTTAAAAACATTATATGCTCAAATAACATGTTTCTACAGGGATAACTATTAAATTTGTTTGATCAACTACAATTGTAATAGGGTACTTTGAAAAGAACAATCTAAATCTGCTTGAAGCTTTATAACCATCAGCGTTATTAATGAAGAATAAACACCAACATTAAATCTTTCTGTTTGGTTTGAAAGCAACTCAAATGTTGTACTTCAGTTTTGACATGATTATTCTTACCAATTTCACTCAATTCTTCTTTCACTTCGATTTCTTCAATCAACTCTAAAATAAAAGTAAAAATGGTTGATTTTCAGTAACCCTGATGAATTGCTATACAAAATTTTAGTCATTATTGTATTTGATTTTTTTTTATTATACACATCTGTAACTTTCCATGAAGGAAGTGCATTGATCTTCAAATTATCATTTTTAAAACATTATAGACACAAATCCCACGTTTCTTTGGGGAAAACTATTAAATAGGGTAAACGTACCTATTAAGCTCACGTACCCATTAAGCACACTTCCATTTTTGAGATCAGATTATAAAAACAAAAAATAATTTATTATCCTACTTGATGTCTTAACCAATTGATGTGTTTGTTACTACATACCTCCTGTAATTTAAAGTCAATCAGATCATTGCACGCTGAGATACGAGTCTCCATGTGTTCACACTGTCTGGCGGCCATTTTGAAAGCTGTATAAAAACTTTCACCAAAAGAGGAGCCCCTTAAATGTGCATTTTTTAGATGTTTAAGCCTTTATTTTGGGTAAGTTTCACTACTTATTGTAAAATTAAGAGATTAATGTTCAGACTTTTGCATATTATATCCTGGAACATGGATGTGGGACATAATTACATTAGATCCAAAATATAGTTTTAGCAACACAGCGCAGATGCTACAGAACAGTTAGCTGACTAGCTGTATAAGATTGTGTGCTACGCTAACATATTACTTCACAGGCATTACTGGCTTGTACTTTTACATCCATATTATAAATTGACAGTTTATTGCTGGTCTGTTGTTTTACACTGCTGTAATTTTTAAAGATTTCATATTATTTTGAGGTGAGCTTAAAGGGTACACTACTATGAAAACCACACAGCTTCAGTGTGATATATCAATAAGAAAAAGTATCATTTCATAGATATTTTAATATGAACAACTATTGTTAACAATATGTATGAACTTAATACATGACCTAGACTATTTATTTAACAAAATCTTGTCATTTTAATAAATATTACATTAAATGTATTAAAAATTGTTGCTGCTCCAGTTAAGCTCAGTGTCTCTCTTTAAGCTCTTCCACATTGAACATCTATGTAAATACTTCATAAACAGACTTTAAATATTAACTGATGGTTGTCACTTTAAGTTCAGTTAATCGATTTTCTGTGGATTCTGTCGACTCAAACCTGCAGACTGGCTCTTATCTTTGGTGACTAGCATCAACTTCTCCAGACTTTAAATCTGTGGATAATTGGGGCAAAAATCATGTAGTTTATTCCAGCCTTAAGAGACTATAGATAAGTTAACATCCATTTAAAAAGAGGCTTCATAATGAGGCTATTGTTTCTGAGTTCATCCCCATGAATTAAATGTTTTATTGGTTTGTTTTATTTGATTTTTGAATGTTACTTAGCTGAACGTGGACTAGTCTAGATGTTACAATGTGCTTAAATGACACTTCATTATGAATATATAACTGATCGACTTGAATGCCTTGTTGCTTGATTTTAGTGTTCTGGTTTTTTTTCGTGATTGAATTTGTACCTTCGAAAAAATATATATATATTTTTACAATTATTCTTTTAAAATTTTTCCTTAAAATAAACAAGAATTTTTAATAAAACATGATGTGAGCTTAATGGGAACAGGGGTGTGCTTAAAGGGTACAGAAATGTACCCATTAAGCACAGACAGACTTTTTGAATTTAATGATGTATATCTTAATTGAAATGCTTTCGTCATTTAAAATAAAATTAAATATTTTTGTGTGAGAGATTAATATTTTATTTTGTATTTTGGTGAGCTTAATAGGTACGTTTACCCTACGTTTGATCAGCTACACAGTTATCTAACAGAAATGGTTGATGAATGAAGAATAAACACCAACCTGTTTGTTGTTCAGTATCTTCAGTGTGTTTGATTCTGCAGGGCTCTGGATCTCTCATCTTCTCTCTGTCCTCTTTAATAAACTCAGTCTTTGATCAGATTTCAGCTCTTCCTGATGCTCTGATGCTTGTCTTCACTTCTGAACTGATGGAGATATTACAGCATTTATTGCTGAGTTGCTGAATGTGTGATTGTTGTGAGAGGAGCTTCACTGAACATGAATGTCTGTGAGGAAGAAGCAGATTTACCAAAATCAATACATCAGTTAACTTGGTTATTTTTAAACAATCTACACATTTAAGCATTTATGTAAGTGAAGCAGATGTCCTCCAAATTCTATCTTTGAAGAGATCAGAGCCTTACAAAAACAAAGTTTTGACTCTTTGTAAATCATAATATTACTATACTAACAGCATTGACACAATCATTGGCACATCATTTAGCGCCCGCCCTCAGGACAGTTCAATGCTGGTCGGACCAATCGGACGCTATACTACAGGACTGTTTTGATCACGTGGACTGGGACATGTTCCGGGCAGCATCTGATGACGACATAGAGGAGTACTCAGATTCTGTAACGTGTTTCATACGGATGTGTATAGAGGATGTAATTCCGACCAAAACAATACGCATCTACCCCAACCAAAAACCGTGGATTAACAGCGATGTTCGATCAGCCTTGTCAGCGCGGACATCTGCCTTTAAATCCGGAAACACTGACGATCGGAAACAAGCCAGTTACGATCTCAGGAGATCCATCAAAGCAGCCAAACGACAATATAAAAACAAAGTTGAAGAACAATTCAACAACAACAACCCAAGAAGCATGTGGCAGGGCATCAACAACATCACAGGCTTTAAAGGGAATAAACCAGCTACTGTGAACATTGCGGCCTCTCTACCGGACGAGCTGAATACCTTTTATGCTCGTTTCGAGGCTCATAACACCGCCCACACAGAGTGCGCTCCCACGGCTGCTGCAGAAGAGGTGAGTCCACTTTCCCTTTCTGTCGCGGATGTAACTCGATCCTTTAAACGGTTGAACATCCGCAAAGCTGTGGGCCCGGATGGCATCCCGGGCCGTGTGCTCAAAGCATGCGCTTACCAACTAGCCGGGGTTTTTACAGACATCTTCAATCTGTCCCTCTCTCTGTCTGTGGTTCCCTCATGCTTCAAAAAATCCACCATTGTGCCCATACCAAAGAAAAATAAAATCACATGCTTGAACGACTGGAGGCCCATTGCTCTGACACCCATCTTCAGCAAGTGTTTTGAGAAGCTCATCAGAGACCACATCTGCTCTGTGCTGCCTGCCTCACTGGACCCACTACAATTTGCATACCGCAGAAACCGTTCCACAGACGACGCTATTGCCTTCACCCTGCACACTGCTCTCTCCCACCTGGAAAATAAGAACACCTATGTGAGGATGCTGTTCGTGGATTATAGTTCAGCATTTAACACCATAGTGCCTGCCACACTGGTTGAGAAGCTCCAGACTCTGGGACTGAACAGATCTCTGTGCAGCTGGATCCTGGACTTCCTGACAGGCAGAAGTCAGGTGGTCAGAATGGGCAACAACACTTCATCTCCCCTGATCCTCAACACTGGTGCCCCGCAGGGCTGCGTTCTCAGCCCACTCCTGTACTCCCTGTACACACACGACTGTACAGCTACACACAGCTCCAACGTCATCGTCAAATTTGCCGATGACACAACGGTGATAGGCCTGATCACCGACAACGATGAGACGGCCTACAGAGAGGAGGTGAGTACCCTGACTAAATGGTGCCAGGAGAACTACCTCTCACTCAACATCGACAAGACCAAGGAGCTGGTGGTGGATTTCAGGAGACAGAGCAGAGAACACACACCCATCTCCATCGACAAGACACCTGTGGAGCAGGTAAACAGCTTTAAGTTCCTCGGCGTTCACATCACCGAGGATCTCACATGTTCCACTCACACAGACGCAGTGCTGAAGAAGGCACATCAGCGCCTCTTCTTCCTGAGACGGCTGAGGAAGTTTGGAATGAGCCCCAGCATCCTCAGATCCTTCTACACCTGCACTGTGGAGAGCATCCTGACCGGCTGCATCACCGCCTGGTTTGGAAACAGCACCGCTGGCAACCGCAAAGCTCTGCAAAGGGTCGTGTGAACTGCCCGCCACATTGTTGGAGGTGAGCTTCCCTCCCTCCAGGACATCTACATCCAGGCGGTGTATAAGGAAAGCCAGGAGGATCATCTAGGACTCCAGCCATCCATCCCACAGACTGCTCTCTCTGCTGCCCTCAGGGAGACGTCTCCGCAGCATCCGATCCCGCACTAGCCGACTGAGGGACAGCTTTTCCCTCAGGCTATCAGGCAAATGAACAGTCAGAACTAATTCACCCTACATCACACTCCCACTCACACAACATGCCACGCACTGCACTTTACCGCCGTTCACTGGACTACACGCACACGCTGCAATAATACAACCTATCTGCTATCACTGGATACCATACAATGCACATCCACGACATTGCATATGTATAATCTGTTGCACCTTTGCACAACTATCTACTGCACAACTAATCTGTTGTAAATCTATAATCTGTTGCCCTTAACATATTACAATGTTTAGATGTGTACATAATGTAAAATGTGTACATAGTGTATTGGTAACTAAGACTGTCTTTATAGTACACTGTGTGTATTGAGTATGTGTATGTGTATTTTGCACATTGTCTTCTGTACAGTCTGTAAATATGTACTGTCTATATGTAAACTGTTTTGTTTTTTGCACTGTTTGGAGCACGCTCTCAAGAATTTCACTCACCAAGGCACTTGTGCTGTGGTGATGTGATGTGACAATAAAAGTGATTTGATTTTGATTTGATTTGATCATTTTAAAATGCTCATTCATCAACACTGCAATCACAAATGTGGCTATTCACACTCAATGCATTTCTGTTGTGTTGTCTTTCTAGTGTCAACATTTCTATTGATGTTTTAGCAGAAAGTGAAACAGTAAACCTACTGTAGCCTACCACAAAACTGAATTTCAATGTTTCCTGTGTCTATAGGCTATTATAACTCTCTTCATATGTATAGACTTAAAATGTCCCACGTGATACAATATGAAATATTAAGCAGTATCTATACTTAATTTTAACCATGTAAAGCATGGTAAGTTTTAGGTTCAATATTCATCGGGTATTCTTTCCTCTACCCTTGTTCCACAGAGTTGACAGTCTTACAAAGATATCAATACCACAGTTAGTTTTAACAATATGCAGTTATTTTATATTGACATGAAACATTCAATCAAAACCACTAAGGTGCATTATTATATTTATGCCTAAGAATGCTTTGATTAGATGTAGTTTACTTTGTTTAAACTGTGGCTGGAATTTGTAGACGATCCTTTAAGCGACATGAGCGTAAGAGGTAGCCCTTATTGTCCTTTTCTGAAGTTGGCAACCCTAATTATGTTGTTGTTGTTATTATTATCTGCACATTTAATACTTACAATATTTAATAGATGTTTCATACAGCTCCGTTTCTCTCATCAGTTCTTGCCAGTGAGCGAAATCGTCTTCATGATAAACTGGGTCACTACATAGGGAGCGAAATGAGACACAGCTTTTCTGTTATTCATGCACGAGTGCTGTTTACTCATAAAAATAACGTTTATTCATGTTAGATAAAGTATCACAATGTTTACTTCATCCATAATTAAACCATTTTATGTTGCTTGTAAAAGCTATTAAATTTCCTGAACTGTTCGCATTGATTTAAACACTTTAAATGCTTAAAAAAACACACAAACCTTTCTTCAGCTGAACCACAACAGATTTTTTTTTTTTTTTTTTTTATTTAAGAAGCATATGTAAATATACAAAAACATTCAGGAGAACATAGAAGAGGTAAAACAAAAGACAAAGGATACAGAGTAATTACAAATTATATACCTTACCCTTTACATAAGGAACAATACTAACAAAAGATAATGATATATATAACAAAATTAAAAAAATAATAATAATAATAATAACAATAATACAAATAAAATAAAACAATATATGACAAAGCTGTTTAAACCTGAATATCAGAGCTATTACAAAATAATTGTTCATATATTTTCAGGAATCTATCACATTTTTTATTGCTAGTTAAACTAAAAGATTTAAGCATTGAATCTACTTCAACCAGAAAATGTGAGAAAATAGGAAATGAACCCATAAATTTCTGTTTATGGATAAAAAATTTGCCAAATAAAATAAAAAAGTTAAAAAAGTATTCTTTGGATGTGTGGGAGTCAGTATAATAACAAATAATATCTTTCAAATTAAAAGAGTATGCATGAATGGGGCTGAACCACAACAGATGCAGGAGAGCGGTGCAGTCTTATGACGTCACATCACAACACCAAAATAAAAGTCCTGTCATTAAACTGGTTTCTAAAATACAAATGCAAATTTAAATGAGTTGATTTATTGGTGAAATACATATTTAAACAAATGTTGTCCAATGGTGTGATGAAAATATTAAGAACTACAAATGAAAGAATGTGAGCGTCTGTCTTAAAGACGGAACTTTAATGTGTTTTGTGTCGATCTCTCCCGAGTCACTAAAACAAATCTGACTAAACACAACATGTGTCAGAATGCTATCAACAATACCATATTATAGTATAATAATCAAATAATAGCAGTGTGTGTGTGTAGAAACCCTTTAAGTCACACTGAGGATGTATTTTTACTTGTAAATCCCACTATTTACATTCTAATACTAGTATAAATCTAATACTTTAGTGTTTTTGATCCATACTATAGTAATGTGTATTATACTGTATATATTAGAGTATTTACAACACTTTGTTAATTAATGTTACATCATACTGTATTAACTATAGTTCAAGTTCAAGTTGAGCTTTATTGTCATTCCGCTACATGTGGGGACATACAGTGGAACAAAATGTTGTGCCTCACAGGACCACGGTGCTACATAAATACAGACACAACACTATAAACCTATACACAACTAACCTACTGACAGATTTTGACTAAGTATACTATATATAAATGTTTACCCTATACAACTAAAGATAAAAAATACAAACTATGCGAATGCTTCACATTAATACTGTACATGTGCAGAGAGAAACATTGAGTCAAGCAGCTGGCTGGGGAACAGTACAAACAGTAACAGTACAAGATGATTTGTGGTGCATGAGCATGTAAACACATATATTGCTGAGTCTTTTGTGGGATTGTGTACACATAGCAGTGTGTGAAAAGTGTCTAGTGCATAGAGGAGAGTGTGTTACTACAGGTGGTTTTGTACGGGCACACTCACCTGTGTGTAGCACACTTGAATTGAATTGCACACTGAATAGTGAACTGATCAACTGTAATAAATAGTATACTTTAGTTTTTACTACAGTAAACTGTTGTGTATTGTGTAGTATCTTTTGACTTCCTTGACATAAAAAAAAGAGAAAGTAAATATTTATTATTCAGAAGTATTTTAGAAAATACCAATAGTGATTATATAAATGATATTAATTCTTCCAAGATTCTTTATACATAAAGGCAAATTTATGTCTTTATTTATACCCAAACTCAGTCAACTGGAGATACACATTACTCCATTAATATTTATGAAAATTAGGAATGAACGTTATTGAGAGTATTTTAACGTTTATTAAATGTGTTGATATTTTATAGTATTTAGATTTATATGATTGCACAATAAGTTACGTAAAAGAGTCAGGAGATTTCTGAGTTTCATTCTGTATCTTCAGATGATGTTTGTTGTTCTTAAGCCTCTGTGTAGATTTGTTTCTCCATACATACCAGTGCCAGTCTCACCATTACAGTAATGCTGCTTAAAAACAGACTAGCTGACTGTCGAGAAGAACAGCAGGTTCTGTGCACACTGTGAATCACAAATTGACAGACTTTCTGGAGAAGAGACATTAAACTACAAATTGTCAGATGGACCTAAGATTCATAACTCATGAACAATATAAGAACTACATTCTGGAGTTCATTAACTCAAACTTATTTTGAACCACATAGAATTTATAACAGTATAAACAACATATAATGGTGGTGGTTTGAGCAGAGACCCCCCACATGATTGTAAAGCGCTTTGGGTGTATGGCAATACACAATAAAAGCGCTATATAAATGCATCATTCATTCATTCATTCATTCATATAATAATAATTCAATATAGCAAAGAAAAGAAAGCTAATTAAATTAAGTCAATTAATTATTGATATCAGTTACATTGGCAGGACTTGAAGTGTTTCTCTGTTACATCTGTTCTACTGTTTGGACACAGTGACAAGCATAAACTGATCTCTGAGGTAGTTCTTCAGTTCTTGCATAACACAGGACTGTTTAAAATAATTATGTTCAAACTTTGATCTTCCTGGAAATCTTCAAGAGACTAAAGAGGACTTTTATTTTGGTGTGGCTATATGACGTCACAAGGCCGCGCTCCTGCATCTGTTGTTTTTACTCGTTTAAAATCAATGCAAACTGTTCAGATTTCAGTATAGTTTAAACATCAGTGTTATTGTTGTGAGTAAAGCGGATCCACGCGTGAGTAACAGATGCGTCTCTTATTAATATCGTGAATCAGTTTATCATGAACAGTTATTCAGTCACAAGCAGTGATGAGAGAAACTGACAACGGTAAGTTACACATACACACACACACACACACACACACACACACACACACATATAAACACACACACAAACACACACGCGCGTGTAAACACTATTGAGTCTTTTCTTTCTAATGAATCAAAAACATACAGCGATGAATGAGTCTGATTCCTGAGCAACACACTCAAGAGTCGGCTCTTTTTAGTGAGTTACAAACACTGATATGAATCAGTTTCTCAGTTAATCTGATTCATTAATCTAATTAATCTAGTCATGTGTGACTTTAGTGTGTTATGTTGTGCTTGTGAGCTCTGAATGGTTACTGACTTCATTGTTCATAGCAGACAGTCTGGAATTCAAGATATTCATTATTGTTTTATATTTGTTTTGTTACACGCACATTTATTACATTCATTGTTGAAATGATTCCTGCATTTGGTAAAAATGGCACATTTGTTTCCAATGATATTTAAGTATTTGTATAATTTGTGTTCTTTTGTTCATTTTTAAGTTTTGAGTGTTTATTTATTTATATTTTGGGGGCTAATCAGACCATTTAAGGCCATTAACTGTCACTGACTGACTGGAGAGATTTAATTTGAATTTTTTTCCCCAAACACAGAAACATTCCCGGTGAAGCGACTGAGATCCACGTGACACTATAGTAAAGATGGCCTTTATTAAAGAGGAGAGTGAAGACATAAAGATTTTAGAAGTATTCAGCATCAAACAAGAAGATACTGAGACACAAACAGGTTGGTTTCATTGTCAAAGCTGAACTCACTCATTTGATCCTAATTCAAATGTCCAGCTCTGCAGAAATTAATTTTGAAGAAAGTCACATGAGTGTCCAAATGAAAGCGCTTTTATTTGACATGTAGTGGGTCATATATATTTATATCAATTCATATAGTTAATATCACACGAAGAGTGCCGTTTTTTCTTTAAAAATCAGCATGATTACAAATGTGATTGATTTTATACAACAGTTCAATAAACAATAAGTTAATAGCAAGATACTTATGTTTTAGACACCATAATGGCTGTTTTTAATAAAAGGTAAAATCAATCTAAACTTTTTGGAAAAGTTTAATTTCTATCACTGCTGTGAACTGACCACACAGAATATGAAGAATATCAAAAACAGAAGACGTAACTCGGGTGAGAAGAATTGTTGAAGAAATTATTTTTGTTTTCTTTTGGAGCACAAAAAGTATTCTCGTAGCTTCACAAAATTGAAGTTGAGCCACTGATGTCACATGGACTGTTTTACCGATGTCCTTACTATGTTTCTGGACCTGGGAACATTACAGTTGTGTTGCTGTCTCTGGAGGGTCAGAGAGCTTCTGATACTCGGGTCTCATTTTTGAAAAAATATAGAAATTATCATTCTTTCTAAATGTGATGTATTCGGCCAGTATTTCAAATTATTACTTGCCCTGCCAATATTTTCACTGGCCCTGCCACAAAACAAATAAATATATAAATAAAATAAAAGTAAAAAAATAAAATAGTTGCTGTTATATTTTTTTATCTATGTTATCTTGTATTCTAATAAATAAGCTTATATGACACCAATATTTTATATGCCAATAACATTTTACAATTCTCAATTTCAATTTTAATACCACAGCAAAACCCACTAGCCTAACAAATGTAAAGTTCAAACATTATTAAAGACAAGTAGCGATTCATAGCGATTTGAAATTAGATGCAACCGCTGCATTTCAATCATGAATCAATCAAAAAACAAACAAACAAAAAAAGTGCAAAGTTTGATTTATATTAGACTATAATTTAAAAATCTAAAGCAGAAACAGAATGGTGTGACTTTAGCTTTGTGAAATTATGCTACATAAATCGTTCATGAAACAGAAACAGCAGACGGCTGAATGAGACGCAGTTTCACTCTCTGACAGCAGGTGGTGCTTATGAAACAGTAATACAGCGTTTCCTTGGTTACCACTGTAAACAACAGCTCTGCCCGTATTAACATTAATTTAAATGCATTATATGGAGGCAAGATGAAAAGAAAACGCCGTGTAAACTTTTCTGAAAACAGCCAGTTCCCCTCAGAAACACATTCATATGAAATTCAACATTTAGGATTGCTATATTTTGTGCATCTTGAACAGTGATCTTGCTCTGCCCGCTATAGTATTTTCTCCTCTTTGCGTCCGTATTCAGCCTCTGTTAATGGCTGTTTGCAGACTAATTATAATAATATAGTAATATTTCCACACAGATGGCATTTGGGGAAATGATTGCAGTGCAGTTTGTGTGCAAGCCTGAAACTGAAGATCTAAAATAAAAAATGGCCAGTTGACCGGTGCATCTGTTCGCCACTGTATAAATTAAATAGATTAATCAATGACTACGTTTACATGGACATCAATACTCCGATTTGAATACGATTAAGACAATACTTTGATTAAGAGTCTACCATGTAAACAGATATTTTTGATGACCTTAATCCGGCTAAAATCATAATCGAAGTAAACACAAATCGAATTAAGACATGTGGAGTATTCCTATTTTAGTCCCATTATTGAAGTGTGGTACAGACATGTAAACACCTTAATCAAACTATTACCGTCGTGTAGGACTTTTCGCCGCATTTTGCGACAGGACACACACACGGCAGTGATGATCAACCGTTTGACGGCAAATGAAAGAGCTTCAACACCGCCGTCGTCTGTATGCACGAAAATAATTAACTGCACTTGAAGCTTTCATAAAATGAAAAATGAAACACCCAAAACTGTATATGGCATCATCACGAAGACGAACTATGTTTACACGTGACACGTGGCGTCGCGTGGTGACGTAATGACGCACGCCATTACTCGATCTATGTACTATAACATGTAAAACGGGAACATGAAAGGATTACTCTAAAAGCAACTCATGTAAACACCTTAATCATAATATTGTCTTATTCAGAATAAGGTAAATAATTTGATTACTGATGTCCATGTAAATGTAGTCATTGTTAAAGCTACAAAGTTACTTGGCAGGATAGGTATTTTGATACATTTGTATATGTATTTGCCCATTCAGACACAAGAAAGACACGGAAAGAAACTCAATTCTTAGCTCGCGTGTGTCAGAGACGCAGCTGTCTGTGTGCTCTCTTCACACAGAACACAGCGCGCGAGTACTGAATGGAGTTGTCTTTCGCACACGATTGCATTTAAATTGCTTGAATTATTTTAATTAACAAGGCTTAAAAACACATGCAAATGATAAACTTTCGTGACGATGCAGCAGTGGCCCGATTGGGCAAGTGACAAATCCGTCAACTGTCCCGAGCACCCTTCATGCTGCTCCGGGCCATCAGGCACTCCTCACTGTCGGGCCCTGAAGATACTGCAGTCTATTTTAAAATGATTCTTTAAATGATTCAATGACTCACTCAAAGAACTTCAATCGTTTCATTACTGAATAAATCAGTGAATTACTGACAGAAATTGTTCACAAGTTCCATAGCGTAGTGAAGAGGACAGGTCTATAATTACCCTGTTTTGTTGCATAGTGCTAGTTTTGATCTGTTTTGATACTTGTCTTGGTTTTGATGTCTGCTGCTTTGAGCCATTAACATGTATTTGTCTTTTCCACTTTAGAACTGATGGCACTGAAAGAGGAGAAAGAAGAACTGAAAGAAACAGAAGAGAAAAATCACTACGAGAGACGTGATTTCATACGGACTGAAACAAATTCGGTTCGGAAGACTAAATCTAAAAGAAACTTCCCTTGCCATCAATGTGGAAGGATTTTCACACAAAAAGGAAACCTTCGTGTACACATGAGAATTCACACCGGAGAGAGGCCTTTCACATGTCAACAGTGTGGAAAGAGTTTCGTTAAAAAAGGAAACCTTAATGAACACATGTATGTTCACACTGCAGAGAAGTCTTTCATCTGCAAACTGTGTGGAGATAGCTTCTTACGAGCAGGACATCTTACGTTACACTTGAGAATTCACTCTGGAGAGAAGTCTTTCAAACAAGAGTTTCAGTCCTAAAACAACCCGTTCCACACATGAGACGTCACACGGGTGAGAGTCCTTTCACCTCCAAACTGTGAGGGATCCACTGAAATGTTATTCATTACTAGAAAGTGACATGACTGGGGATGGGTTTTTTCATACATTGCCCGCAGACATGATTAGTAAACAATTAAATTCATTGGCGCTAATTTTCATTAACGACTTTTTTCATTGATATTAACAGTTGGTTGATACAGCCGCAACATCAGTAATACTCTGTACTAACTTGGACAGTTGTGCTGTCTTCATGTCATAATTGTCAAGCTAACCAAAACAATGTTGTGATTATGTTGTCAAAAGCGCTGTTAGTGTTAGAAGAAAGATGTACTCATGATTGGATGCCAAAAGGTCCTGCATCACTTGAATAAATGATTTGCTTAAATGCAAACTGAAACTGTTCACAAGTACCATTGCTTAATAAAGAGGACTAATATTTTAGACATGAATGGAAGATTCAGGACTGGTCTATAAAACAGTTTTGTTGCTCGATGTTGGTTTTGGTGTCTGTTGGTTTGAGCTGTTAAATTGCTTTTTACTTGTATTTGTCTTTTTTCACTTTAGACCTGATGGCACTGAACGCAAATCAAGAAATAAAAGAGAAAAATCATAATTACTGACTTGCTCAATTGTTGAAGCTATTAAGGTGTGCAGACCCAAAAATCTTTTAAAAACCTGGGCCAAGTTTAAACCAGTAACCAGGCATCACAGCTGACAAAGGGGCATGTCTGACTTTGACATGTACTGTATATATTGCCATTATTATGTTTTATTGCTGATCTTCAATGATAATGTCAAGTTACTTTAATGTATTTGCACCAAAAAATGATAAGGATTTATGCTGATATCGTCCAAAACCACACTTAGCCAGGGGTGTTTCCAAACTTTTGGAGGGCAGTGTACATAGATATATATGTAGATCTAAGTACATACACATCTATCTAGATACAGAGACAGAAAACAAACTGTCATGACTGTAGCCTTGTTCAGACTGTCAGTCCAAATCTGACTTTTGTGCATATCCAATCTAGAGGTCGACCGATAGTGGATTTTACCGATACCGATAGCTAGGTTGGACCACACTGGCCGATACCGATTAATCAACCGATAGTTTTTAAAATAGATACTAAATGAAAACTAAATAGAGCTTTACTATTTAAAAAAAAAACAGTAACAGTACTGAACTATACTTTATAAATGAATAAAAATGTAGTATTAATATTTATTACTATATTGATTATTAAAGTTATTTCATAGTTTACAAATGTTAAAAGAAGAAACTATAAAATTTAAAAATGAAGCCTATTAGTAAATGTTGAAATGAAATGAACACACTCTAACAAGGAACAATACTTCTACAGCTTTCGTTAATGTTACAAATGGACTCTTATCAAGTATTACCATTTCATTTCAACAGTCATGCTTAAAGATGGCCATCTTGAAATACCTACAAAAGGCCATATTAAAATTACATGCACAGGTTATTGATATTGTATGTGCACTCTTTATTTGCTGCTATTTTAGAACACTGCATGATTATCTAATTAAAATATAAACAAATATGCAAGTGAGTGACACACTGTGCAAAAGCACAGCGCTGCGTCTTGGAGAAGTCACGGGTATCACACACACACACACACACACACACACACACCAGACGCGTCACGTTCAATTTAAGCAGCGGTCTAAAACTGTTTATTTAATCACCAAACGGACATAAGTTTGCTTCAAGAATGAATTATGTGTCATAAATGAGTTTGAAGTTCGGTGTTTAAATAACAGAGCAAACGGAAAGAGAAAGCGCGATCTGTATTACAGCTCTCTATATGAAGCATACAGACTGTATTAGAGTCACGGAAAGACAAACGTTTTGCTGAAAAATGCACAATACATAATTTATAGCCTAGGGCGAAGTCATTATGTACATTAACAATGATTTGGGACAAATAGGCTATAATGTTATTTAATGGGAAACTATGTGAATGGCGCTCTGTTCCGCGGCAGGATTTTCTGTCGGCTGCATTTAAATGCGCGTTTGAAGTTTCCCTCTCTGTGCAGCGCGCAGTGTCACATGCCAAAACAAACAACATGTGCTGTCAGTGATTTCCGCCTCTAGAGGCCGCTCTCATACTGTATAATGATAGCAGACCATTCTCAACCACTCCAGCAACAGACGCAACACGGAAAAAAAAAAAAACTATCGGCATGGATTTTTGCCGATAACCGATTGTTATGCAAATCAACTATCGGTGCCGATTAATCGGCAAAACCGATGAATCGGTCGACCTCTAATCATATATAGCAAAAAATATCATGTTTCAAGCCACATTCAAATACCAATACCACAATAGTGTGTTTCCTGCTAACAATTCCCCTCACAATTCATCTTTGAGAAATAGCGTACATTGTTTCTAACAATTATACTATAGCAGTCGACCTGCTGTAAAGAATATGCTGAAAAACAAAGGTAAGGTTGTACTGCCATATTTTGATGTGGTTCATCATGATCAAATTTACATCAACTCTCAAACTACTGCTGAGTTGCAGAGAGCGGTTTACACAATAATTAATTCAACACAATCATCCCTTACCTGTCCTCTAAAAATGAATTTATATATAAGTAGAACTGCTCCCATCCTTTGCATACTGTGTTAAAGCTGGTGATCTGAATTAGAGGTCTTCACGGAGGACCCGAGACCCGAGGACCCGGGACCCGACCCGGTACCCGTACGGGTTCGGGTCTATATTTGAAACGGTCAGCCGGGTCCGGGTCGGGTCCCAATCTATTACTTCGGGTCCAGGGTCTTTTTAACTTTGTGTGTAATACCCGAGTCGATCGGAGAACACCGCACCCGCGAGTGATCAGCGTCAGTCAGCATGTGTGTGTGTAACTTGCCGTTTGTAAAATTAGGATGAAAAAAGTGTGAGCGGGAAATAAGGTGGAAGAAAAAAACACGCGTTACCGCAGCCGCCAGAAGCAGAGCGCGGGCAGAGTTAATGTTAGTAGCTAGTACTGCAAGCGGACGGTGATCATGAGTGATGTTAAAAAAAAGCTGAAACAAAACTGAAGAAGAGACGCACCTGTTATTGAACATGCACGCAGTAGAGTGTAACACACTTCTAATTCTGTGAGTTTTTTTGCAAAAAAAATAATTGCTCCGAGTCTTTATTACAACTAACAAAAAGTAGCTATCGTTATTGTAGTTCAAACGAAACAGTCGAAGTTGACTCGAGATGAAAAAAAAAAAAACTGCGAAGTTGCATTAGTCATCCGTCTCTGTGACAGCAAGTACTTTTGAAGCTGGAATAATGAGTGGATTAAGAAGGCTGTTTCAGTCGGCAAGAGAGAGGAACAGCCTAATGGATGGAAATGTATTGGCGAGGAGGATTGTATACATCGCAGTCAGGGAGAGGGCTAGCTACTAGTAGTTAAGGCAAAAGGTTTTTTTTCGCAACATGTTTATTGACTTAATAACATTTGCTGTGCAATATGTACCGATCGGGACGGGTGCAGTCGGGTCTGTGTCTTCCCAGCCGGGTTCGGGTCCAACTTTCAAATAATGGTCGGGTCTGCGTCGGGTCCGGGTAGTACATTTAACCTGTTAACCTGCACCCCCCATATTGGGAATCACAGCTGAAAATGACTAACTAACTTAAAATGGTAACAGCTCCTGACTTCAGTGTGCCACACACACAATTGTGGTGTCTTTGGAAAGAAGACCCTTTGGCCTTTACTATCCATCATCCAGAGTTCATAATGCTCAAAAATATAAAAAGTTATAGACACTGAAGTGCCTTGATAAAAATTGTACCACACTGAATTTTTTTTTATTTCATATAAAAATACATGAAATCAGTCCTGAAGCAATCCGGAAAAGTAATGGGTTGAAAGTCACATGCCTCATGAGTTTATATTTCAAATCTGAAGAAGATACCATGAAAAATGAGATTCCTGCAGACATTTTTCTAGTCCCCCCCCCCCCCCCCCCCCCCCCGTTTGAGGAAAAATATTTACCAAATTATTGAAGAGTTCTACTACAAACTATTTAGTCATTATACATGCCACTGCAGTTTTTCAATTATAAAACTGTATACAGAATCTTAGACATCATATCAGTGATTTATTTGAGCACTAGAATAATACCATAATAATAATTTTTGAGTGATGAAAAAAAACAATAATAATAAAAAAAAATAACTTAATTACATACTGATTTCCTGACATTCAGATGCTCTCCTGCTCTCCTGCTCATACATTAGGTAATCACATGCTGACGATCATTCATACAGATGCAAATCATACTGATGGCTGCCCAATATAGTCAATATTCACATTATAATGGCCTTTTATATAGACTGCATTCACACTGATATCTGTGAACAGTCAGTAATTACATGCTGATTATCAGCCATAGAGATGTTAATCATACTGATACAGGCACATTCTCCACAAAACACGCAAACATATATGAAAACTGCTGAAGAAGAAAAAAAAGAAAGTTATTTGTGCTAAAAAGATCGCTAAGTTACTCCCCATCAGATGACAGGTGCGTCACAGCGTGCGTCATGCGTCGTCGCGAGGGAGCGCCAGAATTCAAATAAACAATCTTCCGTGTATCTTTGACTTTTTTTTTTTGGGATGATTTCATTCTGTTTGGAACATTGTCTGCTACAAAATCATGCTGTTTCTTTACCACCAAGATGCTGTTTTTGAGCGTAATTTGTTCCATAACGGACACAAACAATAACTCTCCCTCAAGAGATGAGACGTAAACAAATGAATAACGATCTAAATTACAACGTTGTTGTTTCTTTGGACTAAAAGTGCTCTTTGGGGTGTTGTTCACTGGACCCTTATCTCTCAAACTAAACCAGGATTTACAGCAGTGGATACGTTTGAGAGTCGTTATCAGGATGAATATGGTATGTACTGCGGGGTTTTTTTCTACATGTTTTGGTGTACTGCTTACACAAATTTAGCAAATACATTCCGTATAAGCTTTCTATCGAAAAACAGCGATCTGTCGTCGATGCTAGAGGCTTAGACCTTCAAAATGATATATAGTTTGTCAAGATTCATTTTGTCCTGTTTTACTTTATCTGTTTGAAAACAATGACGTGTGCAAACAAAGAGCTCTCAGTGCGCCCGCGTCCTGGTGCATGTTAACAGGTTAAGGTATTTCTCGGGTCTGCACGGGTTCGGGTCCCACTTTCAAATAAAATACGGGTCCGGGTCGGTTCCGTGCAGCATATTTACGGGTCTCTTCGGGTTCGGGTACGAATTTTTGGACCCGTGAAGACCTCTAATCTGAATGCTTTGTCTCCATCAGTAAGAACGAGCTCCTGAAATCTGTATAAACTAGTGATTCACTGCTTTAGTCAGCGCCACACAGTACATCTCAATCAAGAACCTGCTGTGTAACAGATACTGTAGGTATTCAGCGCCACACAGTACATCTCAATCAAGAACCTGCTGTGTAACAGATACTGTAGGTATTCAGCGCCACACAGTACATCTCAATCAAGAGCCTGCTGTGTAACAGATACTGTAGGTATTCAGCGCCACACAGTACATCTCAATCAAGAACCTGCTGTGTAACAGATACTGTAGGTATTCAGCGCCACACAGTACATCTCAATCAAGAGCCTGCTGTGTAACAGATACTGTAGGTATTCAGCGCCACACAGTACCATCTCAATCAAGAACCTGCTGTGTAACAGATACTGTAGGTATTCAGCGCCACACAGTACCATCTCAATCAAGATCCTGCTGTGTAACAGATACTGTAGGTATTCAGCGCCACACAGTACCATCTCAATCAAGATCCTGCCGTGTAACAGATACTGTAGGTATTCAGCGCCACACAGTACATCTCAATCAAGAACCTGCTGTGTAACAGATACTGTAGTTATTCTTCACTAAGTCAGAACATTAACACATACAACACAGACTCGAACCTGCGACCTTGTTACAAGTCTCACATTCTAACCATTAGGCCACGACTGCAACTGCTCATATAAAACAACATTACCACTGAAACAGATTAAAGTCAGACCATATTATTCTTTACATCCATTTTTGTTCATTTTCATTATCTGTTACTCATGAAAATGATGTTTGTAAACCAGTTTCCAATAATTGACATCTGAGATCTTAACAGGTAACTTATTTATATTTTAATTTTAGCACAAATTATATACTGCCAATTTTAATAAAGATAATAATGGGGAAATGTAAATTTCATTAACATTTAAGAAATAATTTTAACTAAAGGTTTGTCAAAATCCACCATCAATGTAATCCTTTACAGAACAGTCCTTTAATGAGATTCAGTTTAACCAAATAAAGCTGAAATCTGATTTATTGCCTTTGTTCTGGGGAGAAACTGAGGGGGAATAAGATGAAAACATTGTCATAAGGATTCAGTTTCAGTTAATAAATTAAATGGCCATATCTCTGTGCAACCACAAACTTAATTTTGATCTACAAAATCTCTATGAGTTTGACATATTCATGAGTTATTTCCAGTCCTGTAATTTAGAGATCAAGATGCTAAGATAAGCTTTGGTCTGCAATTCATTCCTTCAATTCATTTCACGAACAATACTTTATTTTAGGTACTGGATAAGTATAAAGGGACATTCGGAATGTCATCCAGTTAAAATGGTGTTGAAGGACTGTTGGGAATATGAATATAAAAAGTGATCAAGCTTTGGATGGAGGGCCCATGAGGAAGCACAGAAAATGGGTTTAAGTGACATGTTGCCCCTACTGTGGCTAGGTCAGCCATTCCTCCTTGACTTTTCCCAATGCCTTTGATTGATATCCAATTGCATAAAGAAAAACTGTGGTATCCTGATGTTGTGTAGTAGTTCCGCTCCCTACCACAGGAGGTGCTGTGTCCTGGGGGATCAGGGGGGTGCTGTAACAAGAGTTACAGAAGAAGCGTCAGAGAACGCTATGGTGCAGATATGCTCTGTTCTGACAACAATGTTAATAAACCACCAGTGCAGTTATCTTGTGTGATTCAGTTCAATCATTACTGAAGATATTACATATTGGCGACGAGGATCCTGGAAGGATGAAAGAAGTGTCGATCTGAAAGGCGGAGAATACTGACTGTGTTTCGTGAGCTGATGGTGAGAGAGGGAGAGGCTAACGTTAGCATTGTTTCGGAGTTTTAAAAAAAAAAAAACCGCAAAGATGGCAACGATGATTGGCTCTCTGTCGGCTTTTGACGTGAAGGAGCAGACATGGGAAGAGTATTGTGAGATACTAGAGCAGTTTTTTGAAGCTAACGGAATTGATGACGGAGAGAAGCAAAGAGCTATCCTCATCAGCGTGGTGGGACCAGCCACATACAAGCTCATAAGGAACTTGGTGAGTCCAGATAAGCCCAGCTCGAAAACATATGGTCAGTTGAAAACTTTAATGAAAGAGCACTTCGACCCAAAACCGAGCGAAATAGTACAGCGATACAAATTCGACTCGCGTGCTCGCCAGCCGACGGAGTCCGTCAATGCATACGTAGCAGAATTGAGACAATTGGCGCATGATTGCAACTATGGTACTACATTGGAACAGATGTTGAGAGACCGATTAGTATGCGGTATTAATGATGATAGGATCCAAAGACGCTTGCTGTCCGAAACAGATTTGACTTTTGAGAAAGCGTTCAAAATTGCAGTGGCTGCGGAAGCTGCTAGTAAAAATGTTCAAGACCTCCATAAAGCACCGTTAGCGTGTAACAGCATGAAGACAGAGGGTGCACGGAAAAAGGAGGGTGAATGGAAAAAGACAGGAAGAGAATGCTACAGATGTCATGGGAAGCAGCATAGCGCAGCTGAGTGTAAATTTAAGGAAGCAAAGTGTCACTATTGCGGGAAAATAGGGCATATAGCTAAGGCTTGCCGTAATAAACCGAAAGTAAGTGCATACCCCAGTGAAAAGAAAGCATACAGAGCAGAGAAAACATATAGAGCAGAGCGGTGTTCACGTCCACATCGATCACATAATGTAGAATGGGAAAAGCAGGATGGTGATAGATCTGAAGAGGATGCTTTCACATTAAACTGCATGGAAACGGAGACCTCAATTCAGAGGATAAAACCGTTTGAAGTGACGATGGAAGTGAATAAGAAGACAGTGAATTTTGAAATTGACACAGGTTGCAGTGTAAGCATAATGAATGAGAGGAAATTCAAGGAGAAGTGGAACGAGAAGCAACGTCCGCAAGTAAAACAAACTAATCTTTCACTTAAGTCATACACCGGGGAGAAAATCAAAGTGGTGGGGGTAGCAAAAGTGGAAGTCAACTATGAGCAGCAAGTAAGGACATTGCCCCTGGTGGTGGTGGAAGGCACTGGGCCTAGTTTGTTGGGAAGAGGATGGTTGGAAGCTCTGAAGCTAAGGTGGGAGGAAATAAAAAGTGTGAGAACAGAGGCACAGAATCTACCAGAAGTACTCATGAGAAATGAAGATGTGTTCAAGCAGGAGTTAGGGATGTTGAAAGGCATGACAGCAACCATTCGGGTGTCAGCTGACGCACAGCCTAAATTTTATAGGCCTCGATCAGTTCCTTATGCCTTGAGAGCTAAAGTAGAAGAGGAATTAGAGCGTCTGTTGAAAGAGGACATTATAGCTCCCGTCAAGTACGCCGAATGGGCCGCGCCTATCGTTCCTGTTTTAAAACCAAATGGGTCGGTCAGAATATGTGGAGATTATAAACTAACGGTTAACCGTGCCTCCTCACTCGAGCAATACCCCATTCCCCGTGTTGAAGACCTGTTCAATACACTGTCAGGAGGGAAACAGTTCTCCAAGCTCGATTTAAGTCACGCTTACCTGCAGATTGTGATGGATGAGGCTTCAAAGAAATACCTCACAGTAAACACGCACCGAGGCCTTTTCACCTACAATAGGTTACCTTTTGGAGTTTCTTCAGCTCCTGCCATCTTCCAGCGAACGATGGAAAATCTGTTACAAGGCCTTCCAAGAGTAGCTGTGTACCTAGATGACATTATTCTGACGGGAAGAGACGAAGCTGAACATCTGAGAACCCTAGAGGAGGTACTCAGACGGCTGAAGGACGCTGGCCTGCGTCTCCACAGGAGCAAATGTGTGTTTCTGAAAAAAGAGGTGGAATACCTCGGGCATGTGGTCAATGCTGAAGGCTTACACCCTGTACAGAGCAAAGTGAGAGCCATAGAGGAAGCTCCATCGCCAACCACCGTGACAGAGTTAAAAGCCTACTTAGGTCTTTTGAATTACTATAATAAGTTTCTACCTAGCTTAGCTACACGCTTAGCTCCGTTACACAAATTGTTGAGGAAAGATGTTCAGTGGACATGGAATCCTGAGCAGGAAGAAGCTTTTCAGAACTCAAAACAGTTGCTGAAGTCAGCAAAGGTCCTGTGTCATTATTCAGCGGACAAGGACTTAGTGCTCGCCTGCGATGCTTCGCCTTATGGATTAGGTGCGGTCTTGTCACATGTCATGGAAGATGGTAGTGAAAAGCCGTTGGGGTTCATGTCACGCACGCTAACACCAGCCGAGAAGCGGTACTCACAGCTCGATAAGGAGGGGTTAGCTATCATTTTCGGAATCAAGAGGTTTCACAAATACATCTACGGTCGAACGTTCACCATTAGCACTGACCACAAACCACTGATATCACTTTTTCACGAGAAAAAGCCAGTGCCACAGATGGGGTCACCAAGAGTGCAGAGGTGGGCAACGCTACTCAGAGCTTATGAGTACAAGATCATTTACAAACCTGGGCAAGAACATGCAAATGCAGACGCGTTGAGCAGGTTGCCACTGCCACAGACAGAGGAAGAGGAGGTGGAAGAGCAGGTTCTCATGTTGGATGTCCTGGAGGATCCACCAATCACAACAAAGCAGCTGAGACAGTGGATAGCTAGGGACGAAACACTCTCCCAAGTGCTAGTCTGGTGTATGAAGGGTTGGCCACGGGAGGTGGATGTAAAGTACAAGCCCTACAGTCGGAGAAAATTGGAGTTGAGTGTGAAGGATGGGTGCGTGCTCTGGGGAGCCAGAGTGGTCGTTCCACAGAGGGGTAGGAAAGCCATTTTAAAACAGTTGCACCACACACATCCAGGAATATCTAGAATGAAGGGCTTAGCCCGTTCATACGTCTGGTGGCCAGGAATGGACTCCGAAATTGAAAAGGAAGTGCAGTCCTGCACTACATGTCAGGAAAACAGGAATTCTCCAGCCGGAGCCCCGCTACATCCATGGGAGTGGCCAGAAACACCTTGGAGCAGACTGCATGTGGATTACGCTGGCCCTTTCCTAGGGAAAATGTTCCTTGTCATTGTAGATGCACACTCCAAATGGATGGATGTGTACCCAGCAAGTACAGCCACGAGTCAAGTTACCATTGAAAAGCTCAGACAGTGCTTTAGCATACATGGGTTGCCCCAGACCCTAGTATCGGACAATGGAACTTGTTTCACAAGCCAGGAGTTTCAAGCATTCCTAAAACTGAATGGCATACAGCACATAACATCTGCACCATTCCATCCGGCGTCGAATGGTCTGGCGGAAAGAGCTGTACAGTCGTTTAAGCAGGGAATAAAGAAAATAAAGGGAGACACCATAGAGACCAGGTTAGCTAGATTTCTGTTCAATTACAGAATCACACCACAGACTACGACTGGATTGTCACCCGCTGAAATGCTTATGTCCAGGAGGTTGCGCTCAACATTGGATCTTCTGCTGCCTGATGTGAAGTCAAAGATACGTCAGAAACAACTCAAGCAAAAGGATCAGCATGACACTCATAGTAAGTGGAGGAGTTTTTCTCCTGGGAATGAGGTGTACACCCGAAACTACAGTCATGGACCTCGTTGGATACCAGCGGTCGTTGTCGATAACACCGGACCTGTATCCTACACCGTTCAGACAGGAGATGGCCGAGTCATTAGGCGTCATGTCGATCAAATGAGAAAACGGCATACTATTGTGGGCAGTGAGATGCGCATGTCAGAGTGGATGGAGGAGTCTACCAGTTTTCCAGTATCAGAGACAGCGGTGGAGGCCCTGCCTGCAGACTCAAATGTCCCCACTTCAATCAGAGAGGAAGTGAGTGCTTCAGAGACAGTCCAAGCACACCCTTCAGTTGGTGACAAGAAACAAAGAGGAGTAGTTCCACTACCTGTACTGCGCAGGTCCGAACGCACAAAACAGACTCCTACTTACCTGAAAGACTTTGTGACATAGTAGTGAGGTTCGTCAAGTCAGAGCAAGAATGAGCTCTGGAACTCACTGGAAGGATGGTAGTCTACCCACCTTCCTAGTTGGTTTTTGTTGTAATCAGTTTAAAAAAAAAATAATAATAATAATATGTAAGAGTTATAAAAGTTGTATGTCTGTGTTAACTGTTCAATAAGTGATCAGACTGCCTAGAACAGTCCCTGTTGATTTGTTTTTTGTTTCTTTAGGTTAACAATATTGAGTACAATGTCATCTTTACAGTACATTTGTGAGTATTTGGGAAGGAACGTATGTGACTTACCTCTGTAGTAGTTTTTCTCTTAAGGGGGGAGGGATGTGGTATCCTGATGTTGTGTAGTAGTTCCGCTCCCTACCACAGGAGGTGCTGTGTCCTGGGGGATCAGGGGGGTGCTGTAACAAGAGTTACAGAAGAAGCGTCAGAGAACGCTATGGTGCAGATATGCTCTGTTCTGACAACAATGTTAATAAACCACCAGTGCAGTTATCTTGTGTGATTCAGTTCAATCATTACTGAAGATATTACAAAAACATAATAATGAAACGTGTGTATTAGAAAGTTTAGTTGTACAGAAATATATAGATCTTACATATGAAGTTTTATTTTAATTTTTTAAAAATAGCTCTTGTTTCTAAACTTCCTATTCATTGTGCGCTTCACGCTCCTTTCCAGTAGGTGGCGGGAATTCACCTTTTAAATTGGTTTGCCATTAAATCCTAAAAGAAGAAGAAGAAGACTTTTATTTTGCTCTGGTGATGTGACGTCATAAGTCTGCGTCGCGCGCCTGCGTCTGTGATTCGTCTGAAGAAAGGTTTGTGCTTTTAATCATTTAAAGAG
The DNA here is from genome assembly GCA_027422415.1 of Schizothorax lantsangensis. Taxonomy (NCBI): domain Eukaryota; kingdom Metazoa; phylum Chordata; class Actinopteri; order Cypriniformes; family Cyprinidae; genus Schizothorax; species Schizothorax lantsangensis. The sequence continues at coordinate 92,080 of JAPDDO010000074.1, forward strand.
TTTAAGTCATTTAGAGAATTGTATATAAAACTTCGAAATTAATTATTATCAAATGCTTTAATTAGTGTTATTAATGAAGGGTATGTTGTGCTTGTAACAGAAATGGTGAATCTCCCTGCATCCCAATGTGTGAACACTATCCACGAGCACCCTATCTACCCTAAATAGTATTGAAAATGACTAATATCACAGAATTTAGGATGGATCTAAGTAAGAGTGAAATCAAGAGTATTATTAAGAAAAGACTGAAGGAAAGGTGGCAAAAACAATGGGATAAGGAGAAAAAAGGTTGATGGTTTTACAGAATTCAAAGGAAAGTGGGAGAGATGAGAAGTGCAGGGAAAAACAAGAGAGATTAAATAGTAATATCAAGGATGAGATTTGGACACACAAGATTAAATAGTACACTTTATAAAATGGGTAAACGTGATACGGGAAGGTGTGAATTTTGTGGGCAAGAGGAATCAGTGGAACATGTTATTTTGTACTGTCAGAAATACGAAACTGAAAGAAGGATTCTAATTCAAAATTTAGAAAAAATAAAAATGCAATTTAAACTTAGAGATATATTACAAAATGACTCGAGAAATGAATGCCATAGTTTTATTTTTCAGTACCTTAAAATAACAAATTTGTGGGAGAGAATATAAAAAAAGGGGGGAAGGGAGTAAGTCATTTTGATCCACACTCGATACCAGTTGGTGGCGGAAATACACCATTTTGTTGTTTGTCAACCGCCAATAAATTTTAAGAAGAAGAAGAATTTAGGATGGAGTATGCACATTGGGACGCAGGCTCAGTTTATCATCAAGCATTGATGGAGAAACGGAGCTTTTTGAATCTTCGAGTCAATTGAATCAACTGATTCTCAAAATGATTCAGTGACTCGAATCAGCGCAGCGACACCTGCTGCTCAAAACAACAAACACAGAGTGATCTGTTCAATATAATCTACAAATCAGTAAATACCCAATATAAACCTATTACAAATAGGAACCTTTTATTTTGTGTCCTTTTTATTTGGTTGTTTTTTCTTATCAGGTAATTTAAGTGAACTCTCACTCTGACTGACTCCCTCACAAGTGTGCTGACTACTGAACTAGGGAGCTGATTGAGACTGACTGACTCCCTCACTAGTGTGCTGACTGCTGAACTAGGGAGCTGATTGAGACTGACTGACTCCCTCACAAGTGTGCTGACTACTGAACTAGAGAGCTGATTGAGACTGACTGACTCCCTCACAAGTGTGCTGACTGCTGAACTAGGGAGCTGATTGAGACTGACTGACTCCCTCACTAGTGTGCTGACTACTGAACTAGGGATCTGATCGAGACTGACTGACTCCCTCACAAGTGTGCTGACTACTGAACTAGGGATCTGATCGAGACTGACTGACTCCCTCACTAGTGTGCCGACTACTGAACTAGGGATCTGATCGAGACTGAACTAGGGAGCTGATCGAGACACACAGAGTCTGTGTTCGAAGTGGCAACACTTGCTTACTGCCCAGTACACAGTGCATACTGCCTACCATTTTTTAAAGAAAGTGTGTGAAACAGTATACAATATACAAATGTTTCAGAGTAGTATGCTCAGTAGTCACATGACAAACACAAACATTAATTCAGCACAGCACCTTACAAACAAATGTGCTAACCGTTCTTTTTACAAAGGCTTGTTAATAAGGCTTCATACTAGTAAACAATGCTATATTGCCTGATTAAACTCATTTCATAACTGAAGAACTTTACATAAAAATAGCAACATTTTCTTTAGCAACAGACGTGTAAATAGTACCGTAGTTAGGTGGCAGATATTTATACTTCAGTATTGTAGTACATTATAAAACAGTATGCAATAACATATTGAGTGTAAATTATCATAAATTTTATTTGATGGACAACTTTATTGGGACAAAAACCTACCTACAGCTAAGCACACTGTATTATTAACGAGGCGTTTAATCTCCAATTTTCAAATATTTACTTTGAAAATAAATGCCTTTCTGATCTGGTATGTGATGGGAAAAGGAGTCTCACGAGTTTGACAAAAGCCAGAACCGAACTCGGATCGCTCTCATCAACAATACACATCTCGTGTGTTTTACTCACTGCGCCACTGACTCTACAGAAACAAACGTGTCTTTTGCAGTGCTGTTTATCACAGACAGGCATTGGTGGGTGGAGTTCATGTAAATAGCCTCTGATAACAAATTGGTCTATTTGTCCTTTGAGTAAATACACTCCATTTCTTTTTAGAGCTGGTTGACTGCAATATGAATATTATTATGTAATATCTTTAAAACAATGTATAAAGCGCTATAGAGATAAAGGTGGTGTCATTTGACTTGATCGGAAAAGTGCCGTAGAGATTAAAGTACAATTTATGTCCTACAAATTATATTGTTTTTAAGTGCACAGCTATAGTATGTAGTATACATGTATACGTATACGTACATATACAAGTGTAACATTTATAACTACTATTCCCCGCCTAGTCAATATACTAGTCACGCATTTGAAGATGAAACATCACATGGAGCGCGTTGCGTTCTGGGAAACAGTATCCCACGCAGTGTCTTCAGATGCATACATCAAATTTCAGCAAATGTAGCAGGTAATCTGGGCATTCCATGCATACAGAAAATTCACATACTATTCACAGTATACACGCAGCATACTGCAGTATAGTAGGAGTTGTATGATAGTATGCCATTCAGAACACAGCTTCTGTACTGATTTCAGTGTACTTGAGTTATATTTAGCAGATTCTGGCAAATATAGTAGGTCATCTGGGTACATACTGCATGCTGCAGAAATAGTAATAGTAGTATGATAGTATGACATTTCGAACACAGCCAGGATTACTTTGGATTCATTTATGTTAACTATTCTCATCATAAACAGGACAGTGTCCAAACACACAGAAAAACTCCTGAAGCAGCTGAGATCCCTGTGACACTGTTGTAAAGATGGCGTTTATTAAAGAGGAGAGTGAAGACATGAAGATTGAAGAAACATTCAGAGTCAAACATGAAGATACTGAGGAACAAACAAAGATGGAGTTCATTAAAGAGGAGAGGGAAGACATGAAGATTGAAGAAACATTCAAACATGAAGATACTGAGGAACAAACAAAGATGGTGTTTATTAAAGAGGAGAGTGAAGACATGAAGATTGAAGAAACATTCAGAGTCAAACATGAAGATACTGAGGTACAAACAAAGATGGTGTTTATTAAAGAGGAGAGTGAAGACATGAAGATTGAAGAAACATTCAGAGTCAAACATGAAGATACTGAGACACAAACAGGTTGGTTTTCATTCTCAAAGCTGAACTCACTCATTTGATACTTATTTAAATGTCCAGGCGTACGCACAAAACCTGCCCTGAAAGAGGCGTACGCCACTTCCTACGCAAAAGGTGGGATTTATAAAAACAAACTTGATGGGAAAATGTGTGCACCTGCATGCAAACTCTGACCCATGCATATTAACTTTTTTTCCTGGAGAGAGAAAAGTAATGAAGTAGATGATTTTAAACTCTGTCTTCATTTCAATATACACATTTACATTAAATATTCCACTCTCATTAATGGAGATAAGCACTGAAATAGGGATGGGTCACGATTTTCGAATATTCGGTTAGTCGATTTATTCATAGAATACCGAATAGGTTGTATGATTATATTTGTCTTAATATTCCCCATGTTTTTGAAGCTGATGCGTAAGCAGAGGTAAGCGTTGCCAATAACGCACCTAGAAGCTGTCAAAGACAACAGAAGAACACTCTCTCACGCGAACGCTGTAGACATGCAACTATGAACGATGACAAATAAGAGTTCTGTGCGGACCACAAATATCCCCGACTGGGTTAGAGGTGTGCTGAATCCATACTGGGAAAGGCACGGAAAACAAATAACGCGTTCTACGGAGCCACTAAAGGGACATATGGTTAGCCGCATGCTAGCGATAGCCTGTTACATTACAGTACATGCAGTTTCACTTACCAGCAACAGAGTAGGATGATGACGAATGATTTGCAGATCCTCCTGAGCACCACTGACAAACATCTAATCTTGTAAAATGTGTGGTGTACTGCCGCTCCATAGTATAAACATGTGATCGCAAATCTCCAACGTGAAAGTAAAACGGTTGCATGCACGCGCATTCAAAAGAGTTTTCAATGCTCCTCATATTAATAACAGCTCACTGATGCCCGGCCCGCAGTTAATATACAGTATAATTACCTAACGATATAATTGCGAGAGAAAGTATTGGAAAATATTTTTTTGAGCAGTTTAATACTTTATGAGCAGTTGATTTATGCTAATGGATGGACTGCTATGTTAATAAGTGCTGTCATTCTGTTACATTTATTATATTAATATGTTTCAGCATTTTACAATCATTAAATGGCTTGAGTTAATATAGCCTATCTTTAAATAAATTAAACAGTTTGTTATCATACAGATTAAAAGTGTGAATGATCTCTCTCTTTCTCTGTTTATGGGGGGGGGGGGAAAGGTACTGAAGATAATTTTTTTTAAGCAAGCAAAGTAAACTGCACTCATCAGGTGTCGAATAAAAGAGAAGGAATGCCTAGAAATCACTTTGTAATGAATTTACATTTAGTCATTTTGCAGACACTTTTATCCAAAGCGACTTACAATTGGGGAAAACAAAAAGCGATTCATCTTGAAGAGGCAATCAGACAGAGGAAGTGCTCGTAACACTGAGTCTCAGGCATTGTTCAAATAAGTACAAGCTAGCAAGGGAAGGAATAAAGAGAAAAAGAAAGAGTTGTTTTTTTAAGTTTAGGATGAAGTCAAGTAGTGTCGAAAGAGATGAGTTTTCAGTTGTTGCTTGAAGACTGACAGGGATCCAGCATTCCGGATAGGGGTGGGAAGATTATTCCACCATCCAGGAATGGTGAACGAGAATGTTCTGGAGAGTGATTTTGAGCCTCTCTGTGATGGTACCACGAGGCAACGCTCACTAGCAGATCTCAGACTTCTGGAGGGGATGTAGTTTCATAAAAGTGAGTGGAAGTAGGCGGGTGCTGAGCCTGTGGTTGTTCTATATGCAAGCATCAATGTCTTAAACTTGATGCGAGCTGCAAACGGTAGCCAGTGCAAGGAGATAAAGAGAGGTGTAACATGGGCTCTTTTGGGTTCGTTGAAGACCAGTCGTGCCGCTGCATTCTGAATCATTTGTAGAGGTTTGATTGTGTTTGATGGAAGTCCAGCCAGAAGAGCATTGCAGTAGTCCAGCCTAGAAACGACAAGGGCCTGGACAAGAAGTTGTGCAACATGCTCTGTCAGAAAGGGCCTGATCTTTCTGATGTTGTGTAGTGCAAACCTGCAAGATCGAGCAGTCTTTGCAATGTGCTCTTTGAAGGTCAGCTGGTCATCAAAGATTACACCAAGGTTTCTGACCGAAGTTGATGGGGCAATTGTTGATGAACCTAACTGAATCGTAAAGTCATGCTGTAGAGTTGGAGTGGCAGGGAAGACAAGAAACTGTATGTGGAGAAGAGGAGGGGTCCAAGAACTGATTCAGTATTCTGCAGTAATAATGAATTCTTACATTATTTTTTGCAATCAGCTGTTGTCAGTTTTGCAACATTGCTATTATTATTGTTGTTATTATTATTTATGATGTTATACATGTAGTGAATTTTGCATTCGCCAACCTAAGGAGGCGAAATAGTGTAGTGATGGGTACTCACGTCACAGATGACGTTATGATTTTTGGATAATGTGTCACTTAAGGTGTGGTTAGGAGTACATCACATAAACTTGTAGAACCTTTACTGCCTTATCAACACAAGGAAGACACAAGTGTAATAAAAATAAATTTTATTAACAAAAGATAGACAAGTAATCAACAACTACTGAATGAATACCGTGAATGAAAAAGGAATAAAGTGCGTAAAATGCAAGTGATTAAGTTGGGTGTTGCTATGTCAGAGCTACGTTATCTGGAAAGATAAACTGTTGGTACACTGAAAGAAATAAGGTGAAGAACCTTATTATGCATCAAACAAATACATGAAAGATTTGCTATAAACTGCAATCAGCTATATAACATCTAATGTCAATTAGAAAAATCATATATTGATACACAATGCCAAGGTGTCTGGAAGAGGTTTGGATAGGTGATAGTTACGTTCTCTGTGGTTGAGTGAGCAGTCCGGTGGCGGAGACTTCATCCACTGGTTGTGCTGGAAACAATGCAGTGGAAAAGTAGCAGGAATCCGTTTCGACAGCCTTGAACATGAAGCGCTGGAGGATGCTGATCTCCTGGAGCACCAAAGGATCCTAAAATCTGGAACACGCAGATGTGGCCCTGGAGTAGGTGCAGAAGGTCCTTAGCCTGGAACACGCAAGCAAAGGTACCTCGCCGGAGCTTAACCTTGTTGCAAATGTCTGTGTGTCTTCTGTCTCTATGGGCTGGAGACCCAGAATTTGGTCGATCCACTTTGTCTCTCTAGGATGTATACTCAGGACATGCTGCATCTGTTGTTGTATTGCTGAAAGACTCTGAAGTCTTAAAGTAGATTATCTGTTTCCTCACAGACTGGAGGCTCAGAACGTGGTCGTATCTGTGGCGCCTCAAAGCTGGAGACTCAGGACTTGCTCAGGACTTTACATTTATATTTAATCATTTAGCAGACGCTTTTATCCAAAGCGACGTACAAATGAGGAGAACAATAGAAGCAATCAGACCATTGAGAGAGCAACAGTATACAAGTGCCATGACAAGTCTCAGTTAGTCTAGCACAGTACACGTAGCTAGGATTTTTATATATTTTTTTAAATAGAATAGGTAAGTGTTAGTATTAGTTGGTCAGGTGCTGGCGAAAAAGATGTGTCTTTTTAGATGTTTTTTGAAAATGGCTAAAGACTCAGCTGTTCGAATTGAGATCGGAAGGTCATTCCACCAGCTGGGCACAGTCCAGGAAAAGGTCCGTGAGAGTGATTTGGTACCTCTTTGGGATGGCACCACAAGGCGTCGTTCACTTGCGCAAGCTTCTGGAGGGCACATAAGTTTGAACTAGCAAGTTTAGGTATAATGGTGCAGTGCCAGTTGTGGTCTTGTAGGCAAACATCAGTACCTTGAATTTGATGCGAGCGGCTATTGGTAGCCAGTGTAACCTGATGAAGAGAGGGGTAACGTGAGCTTTTTTCAGCTCATTAAAGACCACTCTGGCTGCTGCATTCTGGATCAGTTGCAGAGGCTTGATAGTACATGCGGGAAGGCCTGCCAAGAGAGCATTACAGTAGTCCAGTATAGAGAGAACAAGAGCTTGGACAAGGAGTTGTGCGGCTTGCTCTGACAGGAAGGGCCTAATCTTCCTAATTAGGGGTATAAAATCTATACATAATACGCATGTTAATTATATATATCATAGATAGATAGATACAGCACTATCTATCTATGATAGATATAATTAACACGTGTATTATGTATAGATTCTATACAAATATATAAATATATTATTATTTATTTCTTAAGACCTAAATCGCTGTGTTTATGAGGATACTTGCAAAAACGGGGATTCTGACGCATAAGTGTTTATGTAATCGTTCAAAGCCAATAAAGCGGCAAAAAAAAAAGCGCGGTCCTCTCACACAGAAACAGAGACGCCGCACACATAGCTCTGTTGTTTGCATTTCAACAGCTTAAAATCGGTTGTTTTAAAACTGCAGTGCTTAAAAACGCGTGCCCATGCTACAGATGTAGTCCCTCGTTTAGTTCTGGTCGTTCTCCACCTGGTTCTGTCTCCCCTTCACGCCCCGTGGTGGCGTGTAAAGATCGCAGTCATCCAAATGATGAAAAAGTACGGTAAACAATGTATTTTGCGACACCACGAAATAAACGATAGAACATAATATGAAACGATAGACTTTTTATTTCGTCCATCCGATATATATCGTCATATCGCACAGCCCTATTCCTAATGTTGTATAAGGCAAATCTGCAGGACCGGGCCGTTGTAGCAATATGGTCTGTGAAGCTTAACTGATCATCGATCACAACTTCAATGTTCCTGGCTGTCCTGGAGGGAGTTATGGTTGACGGACCCAGCTGTATAGAGAAGTTGTGGTGAAGTGATGGGTTGGCTGAGCCACGAGCAGTTCTTTAAAGCTTGTTATTGCCTCTTCCCTCACGGTCAGAGGTTTTGGTGTATCCGTTAGTGTCTCTCCCTTTCAGGACTCAGACTCAGAATGGAGGTTGATCTGCTATTGTCTCACCCTTGCAAGCCGGAGACTCAGAATGAGGAGTGTCTTTTGGGAAGGTACCTTTATCTCTTTCTGATGAGGAGGGTATTGCAATCTGGCGCTTCTCCATTTCCAGGCTGTGATTGGCTGTTTCCATCAGAGTGGGGCAGTGTTAATTTTGGCAGGAATTTTTGATTTAGTCTTTATCTTGAGATGAAAATGCTTAATAGTCTTAGTCACATTTTAGTCATTTGAGTCTTTCATAGTTTGTCTAATTTTAGTCGACAAAAAGTCATTGCATTTTAGTCAACTTTTAGTCATTACTTTTAGTCAAACTGCAGTTACCAACATTTATTTTGGTAGCTATTTTATATGTAGTATTCAAACAAAAATAGTCATCCATTCTTCTCTCTTTAGTCCTAATCAATTAAGCTCATGAGAAATTTTAATCAAGGATTGAATTTGGAAAAACTGGAATAAACTTTCATTTTTTGGTAGAGATACAAATTAAACTCATTTTTTCAGATACAGTAGGTTTACTTAACAAGTATACATTTATTTAACATATTTAGTTGGTTAACATTGATGACACAGATCATTAGGAATGCTGTCCCTTTAAGACGGAATGTATGCATGTAATACTGACGCATTCAGTTTTCACTCACCTGTTAACGTTCACTTAAGCCATAATCGACTGTATTTACGTGAGATACTCTACACGATAGACATTTGGACTGCTGTGTGTGTATTTGAGAACTGAGAACTGATCGTGCGCTGTATGAGAACTGAAGAAGTGGAGCGTGTGAGAGAGAGAGCACTTCTATCAGCGCGATTCCGCCTATCCCGTCTTCATTAACTTTAAGTTAATCGACAACGAATTGTGACTCCTGGGAAAAATGGGACGTCTGGTCACCCAGTCCCTAACCCTTCGGGTGCTGAGGCCATTGTTTCAGATCGCTAGTTGGTGTTTTGTTAGCCTATCCATCCACTGCTGCCATACAGAGACTAGATATATAAACGCTCCTCGTCCAATGACTGGGACGCACATTTTGAAAGACAAGACAGTTTACTTAGCCTATAGGATGTATTTTGAATGTCTGGTAGTCCTCAAATAAAATTTTAGTCCCGTCTCGTCTTGTTAACGAAGACGCGGCATACATTTTGTCATAGGTTTTATTATCAGATATTAGTTTTAGCTCGTCAACGTCTCGTTTTAGTCACCGAAAAAAGGTTTGTTGATGAATATTTTTCGTCGACGAAATTAACACTGGTGTTTTATCACCATTCTGAGTAGAGAAGCTAAGGCGCTGACAGGAAACCACTCAGAATATTGACGTCATGTGATAGGGCATTAGTTTTAGACCTCGTGATTAGCTTGGTTTAGTTCTCCAGGAATATGTTCAATATCTCACGTGGTGTCCTGCTCGAATAACAGATCCTACAAAGTTAAAGGTAAGTATTCCCATTACAGTAACATTGATGAACGTTAAAGGAGAATATTTTTTTTTTATGACAATTTAAAACTATTTGCTCAGGCTGCCCGAGCTTGAGTCAGGTGGTTGCTGGGGGTTACTTCATCTTTCAGCCTACAGTGTGATTCCTGTTTGTTAATGACACACTCAGTGCGCGTTTCTACCTAGGTAAGTCTGAGCTATTGGCTCAGACTCGCATAGTTATTTTGGTCATTAGTTAAATAAACCTAAAGGTACAGCACCCAGGTTCACATTGTTAAGCCACTAGTTAGTTTATCTGGGCTCCATTAGCTCAGAAACACATTTAACTCGGGTCACTAGTTTAAGCTATCTGGTCAACCGATCAGGTACACACAGCCATAGTTCACTAGCATTAAGCCATTCGGCAAAGCCGGCCCAGGCTCACATAGATAGCAAAACACACGGTCTCACGGCTCTCCGGAACAGCAGGAGTACATACAGTATGTCTTGGCAATAGATCTGCTTGTTTTGGGGGGTTTTATCTTTTATATTCCTTCTGCCTATAGGGATTATTTTAAGCATATTATTGTATAGCAGCAGCATACATAATTCATTGTTTTGTTTTCTTTTTCCAGCTTTGTTGGGGGATTATTTTATATGCTATTTGTGCAGCAGCAGTATGTCTTAAATACTCACAGCACCCTATCGCCATATGCATTGGCAGTAGCAAGATCCTGTACTTGCTTGCAGCAGCAGCAATAATCTACAACTACAGCAATAATCAACAGCAGCAGCAGTGTAGCAGATCTATTCCGCCAAGACCAAATACATGAACATTGTCATATCCATCACCATGCTAAAATCTTCAGAGTTGTCATGATTGAACTGTTTTGCTAGAATTTAATAGAAGGACATTACTAGCATAGCAATACCATCTTTGATAATATTAATACACTCTGCTGTTATGTAGAAATCTGGAGTTCTTCAGGTTGTGTAGGAAATATAAAACTGAGAATCATTGGAACATAGAAATGTAATGTTCATGTCTGTAAAAATCATGCAGTGTGAACCTGGAATTAAAGTCAGAAACACAGCGGACTGCCGACATAAATACATAAAAATATATAAATAAAATACAGTTTGCTGCTCTTCACAGGGAACAAACGAATCACTCTGCACCACTTAAAAACTCTGTTTGGGATACCATTTATTAAACAAAAATGCTGCTTTACCTATAATCTTCCCACTAAGTTATTCTATTTAATGTGCACACTACACACCAGAAAAGGACAGAACCGGCTCGGCAATTCCATCATTGACTTCTCAGTAGGCTGTCCCTTTTTAATAATCACAACCCTGTCTGCTCTACAAACCTTCTCACCTCTAATAAGTTTGTGGTTTTGTTCTAATCAACCTTTTGTCTTGGACATCTGAACAATCTAATATAAGCCTTCATTATTTTCCAAAAGGATTTCTTTTAAAAAAAATCTATTACTGAACATTATATAAAATATACAGGCAGGTGTGTTTAATTATGACTCTCACTCTTTGTTGGAATCTAAAATCCAACCCACTAAATTAAAATCAAGACCAAAATCAGTAATTAACTTCTCTACTAAAATATAAGGTTGTAAAGAATTAAAAGCAGATGAAAAATCCGCAAACAAAAGCTCTGCAGGACGATTTAATAAAGTGGCCATAAAAGACTAAAAGATTTTTAGTTTTAGCAAAGTTACACATATTATAAGAGATGTTAGTGCCTAAAATCATTTAGATCTACAGGGACAGCTGTTTCCACACTTTAGCTATGATGAAAAATATTACAGAACACTGCCTAATTTTAAATGCCCCCCAATATTGGAGGAGTTTTTGTCACAACCCTTAAAAACTTTAATTATATCCAATTCATCAATAAAGAAAACCACCACCACTCATTTTATTATTCATAGCTAACATTGAGAATAAAACCTATTTATCCAGAGTTTCTGCTGCTCTTCTCAGAAAAGCTTAGTACATGTTGGATCTAGCATACGTGGTTGGTTTTGATGCTTTGATGAATTACACATACCTGTTACAGGGACAGTATATGTATACATTGTTTTGTGCCATTTAAAATGTTTATATGTATACTTGCTTTGTGCCAGGGATGCACCGGTTGACCGGCCATAAATCGGATTGGCAACCATTTTTTTTTTTTTCTTTTTTTTCAGCCGATTTTTCTGGAAGTGCGCCCGCATGTACACTACATTGTAATCATTCGCGAGCATGTAATTTGTGTGGGAGACATTCGACAAAAGCACAGAAAAACAGATACCAAAAAGCAACTGGCACACAAATAAGAGCCGCTTTCCTGCGCTCGCTGAAGTTGCGTGAGCGTATCTGTCTGCACCCTGCACAAGTGTAGACAGTGAACAGTTGTTCAGCGCAGCTTCTCATGTTTTGGATGAGAAACGAATAGGGCTGTGTATTGGCAAGAATCTGGCGATACGATAAGTATCACGATACAGGGGTTGCGATACGATACATTTCAATACTGTAAGAAAGGTGATATATTTGGGATATTTCTTATTTTAGGAATAGGATATATTTTTAGGAAAGCTGTCATTAAGAGCACACCACTATATGCAAACCTTAGCAATAAATAAATAAATCTAAATTGTTTAACCAGAACACACTGGGATCTGCATTTGCAAAAATCAGTCCCTATAACATTCAACATTATTGAACCACATTTTGTGCAGTAAAATGTATTTTATAAAAAAGACCATATATATTTTTAGACCCTGCTTTAAAGGTTCACAGTTTAAGTTTACAATTATAATATACAATGTCATAACATTTTGATCTGAACAAAAAATTACATCTGCTTAGTAGCAATGAAAAATAAAGTGCTTGCAGGATTCCTAAAGAAAACAAAGCAATTGTAAAACAATAAAATAAATACAGATGCTGAACCTTTCAACTTGGATTTCACAGGTTTTTCAGTTTGTAATTGTTCCGCGTGGAATCGCCGAGACCGTTACGCGAGCACCGCCCCAACTGCAAAAAACGCCCCCGACACGAGAGAAAGCTGCAGCCGCGCAGCTACCCTGCCGCCCACCACGTGAAGGCTTTTTTTTTTTTTCACGGGACGCGGCAAGCGGCTGAACCGAGGTGGAGCTCGCGCCGCGGTCCAGGGGCGGACGTTACCACAACAGCCCAAATGATGCTACATTTCAGCTTTGTACACCGAAACGGGAACTGGAACAGTTCTTTCATCCTCCATTACTGTTGTCTTGCCCTAATGGTAGTATTTCCTGTCACTGTTTAAGTTCAGAGATGAAGACTGCTCTCTAGCGGTCGGGATATGAACTCAAAACGAAACAACTGCCACGAATCCTGTATGATTTTTTTTTTTTTTTTAAATATCGATATTCCGTTTTTGAGAATCGATACAGTATCGCCAAACAAAATATCGTGTACTTTGGTTTTATTTAGTTTTGCCATGACAGACCCTGGCTTTTGGACTTGTTGCTGGTAACAGTCTGGATGATCCTTTTCTTCTTTGGTCCAGAGCACACGGCATCCATTCTTCCCAAAAAATACCTTAAATACTGATTCATCTGACCACAGTACACGTTTCCACTGTGTGATGGTCCATCCCAGATGCCTCCGAGCCCAGAGAAGTCGACGGCGCTTCTGGACACTGTTAACATAGGGCTTCCTTTTGGCACAGTACAGTTTTAACTGGCATTTGTGGATGTAACTACGTATTGTGGTACTTGACAAAGGTTTGCCAAAGTAGTCCTGAGCCCATTTGATATCGCTTATAGATGAATGACGATTCTTGATGCAGTGCCGCCTGAGGGATCGGAGATCACGGTTGTTCAGCTTAGGCTTGCGCCCTTGTCCTTTACGCACTGAAATTCCTCCAGATTCCTTGAATCTTTTAATTATGTTATGCACTGTTGAAGGTGAAATATCCTAATCTCTTCCTATCTTTCTTTGAGGAACATTGTTTTTAAACATTTCAATAATTTTCTCACGTATTTGTTGGCAAACTGGCGATCCTCGGCCCATCTTTGCTCCTAAAGGACTAGACCTTTCTTGGATGCTGCTTTTGTACCAAATCATAATTACAATCACCTGTTGACATCACCTGTTTCAAATCACATCATTATTTAACCAATTTACCTCATTACTAGCCCTAAATTGCTCCTGTCCCAACTTTTTTTGGAATGTGTTGCAGGTCTGAATGACAGGAAAGGATGTATATTTACAAATGACATGAAGTTGACCAGACAAAACATGAAATATTTTGTGTTCATATTGTCTGCAATGAAATACAAGTCAAAGTAAATTTAGAAATCACTACTTTCTTTTTTTATTTGCGTTTTCCATACTGTCCCAACTTTTGCTGATTTGGGGTTGTATTTCAAATGGTACGATATCATAATTTTGCTCAATTCGGTATTTCATTTGTTGCTGCTTCGAAGTGCTTCCCAAATTGCTGTGCAACCGGTAAATGTGACATCAGAAAAACTCGATGGATCAAACAGATGAAACTATCAACGCACCCGAAATGAATAAATACAGAGAACAGTAGAAGTGAAATATGGCATTACTCTGCATACAAAACAAATGACAAAGGTGAACGAACCGACCTGACTGAACCTGTATGCAAGCATTGCTATAAATCATGTGTCGCCACAGGAGGCAACACATCAAACCTTTTTAATCATTTGTCGCTTGCTCATCCTGATCTTTTCAGAGAATTAAGAGATCGACAGGTGAGTGCATCATTCATAAATTCAGATTTAATATTAACTTGTTTACAACTGATCAACGCACATACAAATTTGATACAGTAAGCTCAAATGTGCGTGTGAGAACCAGTGAAGTATTGGTCATATGCACTTGCATTTCAAACAATCAAATATTAATTGAATTTGAATTAAGCAAGAGTTTTGCTATATTAATTTTAGTATCAATAATATGAATGGAATGTTCCTGCCACGCTACTGACCTCTAATATGAAGCAGCTGAGAGAGAGAGAAATAATAACGATTTTGAATATTACTTTGACTGTTAGAATAACACTTTACAATAAAGCAACATTTGTTGCATTAATTGCGTTACTTCAGTTGTATTTTTTTTCTCTTCAAACTCAGTCAAAATGTAACCTATGTTCCCGTAGGTTTTTTTGTTACATTGAGACATTGTGTTTGCACTGAAAATATAAGAAGATTTTAATATATTTTCATTGTATTACATTTGTATTATATTATAGTTTGATTCAAAGGTATTAAGATATGAATCTGTTTTTATTATTATTATTTTAATAAAATTGTTTTCAATTCACTTATCTTTTAAAGCTGGTTATTTGTCACCTATGGTATCGATTTAGTATCAATACCGAGGTATTACATTCTGGTATCATACCGAAGCCAAAATTATGGTATCGAGCCATCCCTAATGTATACTTTAATTCTTTCTTGTTTCTTGCTTAAAGAAAAAAAAAACGGTGTCAGAATCGGCCAGTTTGCTTGTAAAAAATCGGAATCAGCCATGAATAATCATGATCATCACTAATTTAAACTAGTATTATTTGTCTTTTTTCCACCTTAGACCCAATGACACTGAAGGAGGAGAATCAAGAACTGAAAGAAAAGGAACGTAAGGATCGGTATGAAAAAACATGCTTTCATAACTGGAGAAAATCTTTCAGTTGCTCGCACACTGAAAATATTTTGTGGCAAAAAAGAGCTCAAAAGACTGGAACAAGATGTCATTTCACCTGCGAACAGTGTGGAAAGTGTTATACTGATAAAGGTAGCCTTAAAGTCCACATGAGAATTCACACAGGAGAGGAACCTTACACCTGCCAACGGTGTGGAAAGAGTTTCAATCGATCAGCAAGCCTTAAAGTCCACATGAGAATTCACACTGGAGAGAAACCTTACACCTGCCAACAGTGTGGAACGAGTTTCAATCGATCAGCAAGCCTTAAAGTCCACATGAGAATTCACACTGGAGAGAAACCTTACACCTGCCAACAGTGTGGAAAGAGTTTCAATCGATCAGCAAGCCTTGAAGTCCACATGAGAATTCACACTGGAGAGAAACGATTTACTTGCCAACTGTGTGGAAAGAATATCAGTCAAAAGGGACACTTTATTAACCACATGAGGATTCACACAGGAGAGAAAACATACACCTGCCAATATTGTGGAAAGAGTTATACTAATAAAGGTAGCCTCAGAATCCACATGAGCGTTCACACAGGGGAGAAACCTTACATCTGCCAACAGTGTGGAAAGAGTTTCAATCGATCAGCAAGCCTTGAAGTCCACATGAGAATTCACACTGGAGAGAAACGGTTTACTTGCCAACTGTGTGGAAAGAATATCAGTCAAAAAGGACACTTTATTAACCACATGAGGATTCACACTGGAGAAAACCCATTCACCTGCCAACAGTGTGGAAAAAGTTTCAATCGAAAAGGAAACCTGAAAGTCCACATGAGAATTCACACTGGAGAAAAGCCATTTGTATGTGATCACTGTGGAAAGAGTTTCAGATATAGAGGAGCCTTTAATGACCACAGGAGGATTCACAGTGGAGAGAGGCTTTAAGTGTCTTTTGAGTTCACATATCATAGAGACATGACAAGTAATTTGCAAACTCATTCTGGACAGAAATTACAAAGTTAGTGTGAAAAAAGGTTTACAAAAAGGAGCAGTTTCAGAAGGAAAAGGAGTGGAAAGAGTTTTAAATGGCTCGGTGATTTAAAATGGCTCCAGAAACTAGTATATGTGTGAAATCAAAGCTATGTTAGCACCGCAGCTGAATGTGGCCCAAATTCAGATACTCCAGGCTCCTACAAGAATCCACCATGATCATCACAAGTGGTTTGGCCATGTTCAGTTAGTTAATTTGCATTCTTCTCCTCTTTAAACTTTAACTTGAAGCTTTTTATTTTCTTTTGTCGTGTTCATATGAATGCAAGTGGCCACACCCATTCATCTTCTTTGCCATAATTGAATATATTGAGTAGTTATGGTAGCTGCCCTATGATTCAAAATGTATTGAGTTGCTGCTAGTTTATTTAAACTAGTTTGTCATGCATTTCTGTATTTCAACACATTTACAGGTAAATCTTAGTATTTTAAATTTGCGATTAATCACAGTCCATGACTGTGATTTAAAGCGATTAGATTTTTTAATCTATTGACAGCACTAGTTTCATTTCAGATTTGAAAAAACACCCCACACCCGCTCTGGACACCTCTCCACACATCCATTAACACCTCCAGCAACCCCCCTCTCCCCCACACCTAGATAAGATTAAGATGCATCTGCACTTCAGATCAGCGAAGACGAGGTGCGCCAGGTCTTCCGGAAGCAGAAAAGGAAAAAAGCACCAGGCCCAGACGGTGTCACACAAGCCTGACTGAAATCCTGTGCTGACCAGCTGGCCCCCATCTTCACAGAGATCTTCAACAGATCACTGGAACTGTGCGAAGTCCCTTCATGCTTCAAATGCTCCACCATCATCCCCATCCCAAAGAAATCCAAAATTACAGTACTAAATGACTACAGGCCTATGGCTCTAACGTCTGTGGTCATGAAATCATTTGAAAAACTGGTGCTGGCTCACCTGAAGGACATCACTGGACCCTCGCTGGATCCTCTTCAGTTTGCCTACAGGGCAAACAGGTCTGTGGACGATGCAGTCAACATGGGACTGCATTATGTTCTGCAACATCTAGACAGACCAGGGTCTTATGTGAATCATTGGTACAACCCTCCCTACTCTCCAAGAACTGTACTCATCCAGAGTGAGCAAAAGGGCTGGTAAAATCACTCTGGACCCCTCACATCCAGCACACTCCCTCTTTGAACTGTTACCGTCTGGTTGAATGTACAGAGCTCTGAGAACCAGAACGACCAGACACAGAAACAGTTTCTTCCCTCAGGCAATCCATCTCATGAACACTTGATAATAATTATGGTACACACTATTTATACACTTATTTATCTAACACACATACTTAGTCTACATTTCAATTGCACATAATATACCAGTACATACAAAACTGTCTACTGTTATATACCTGTACATACAATTGTCAATTTGTATATTGTTATTCCTTATTTACGTGTTCTTTTTAATTATTTTTATTATGTGTTTTTGTTCTGTCACTGTCATTCTGTTGCGCTGCGGTAGCTTCTGTCATGAAAACAAATTCCTTGTATGTGTAAACATACCTGGCAATAAAGCTCATTCTGATTTGTGGGAAGATTTGATACGGTTTTCACTCTATATGTTTAGCCCCGCATGTAGTGTTTACAAAAGAGGCAGACATGCCTCTTTTGGTTTTATATGCAAAAACCACACGATAAAGATGCTCTGAAGACAAGACACTGTGCTGTGCCAAGCTGTGGAAAAACAGTGTTTGTGTTGCCTTCCTTCTGATCTCAGCATTAGGAAACAGTGAATGAACTTTATTTTTAATGAAGATTCAGACCGCATCAGTAAGGACTCAGTCCTTTTGTTTACTTTTTTTTTTTTACCTCAGATTTGTTTACAAACAAGGCACAATTTGATGCGGGATTTTCAGAAAGATTGAAACTAAAAGATATTACTATGCGACTATATTGGATCTGACAGTAATGTTGCAACACACAAGTGTGAGTAACTGTTTAAATTACGTGATCACTATTGTCTGTTAAACGGATAAGCATTTTTGGCCTAAATCACAGGAGCATCCATCTATGAGGAATGTAGGCTGTCAAACATACACAACTATTAGCCAATCATATCAGTGGGCGTTTACTTCAAGTCTACAATCCTCCACACCTATTCAAACAGAGCGTTCTGATGAGGGGCGTTAAAAACCGGACAGAAAATAGCATATTATTTCTAAATTATGATGTTTGTAGACCTCAGAGAACAGTCTAGTAAAAAACAAAGGCAGTTAATGACCCCTTTAATTGTTGTACTAAATCGTAGAAATGTAGTAATCTGCTCTTGTCAGGGTAGTGCGAGGAGGGATCTAGCTGATGTTAGCTAGTTAATTAGCCATGCTATCTACCTTTGTAGCAAACCAACAGTATTTAATCCACCAGTGCTAAACACAGCATTACCTTGAATTTAGTGAAGAGTTACGGGTGGTGCTCCTGTAGATGGCATATCATATTCGATGTGTTGTCTACTCTAGCAGCCACTCAAACAATAGCAATTTGTCCCAATTCATAGGCTACATCCTTCGAAGTGCATATTTTGAAGGTAGATTGCATCACGGCGACGCAACAAAAGCTGCCCCAATTCAAAGGCCGCATCCTACAAAGGCCTCATTTGAAAGCCAATTGCGTTACGGCAGCGCAGCGAAGACCATCCTAATTCACGATGCATCCTCCAAAGGCTGCATTTGAAGGCAATTCAAAAGCGACTTCAAATGTGCCCTCCGTTTCGCCGGCAAATGAAGGATACAACAAATGAATCCTTTGTAGCTTACCTTATCCCAGAATTCATAGTGTGCCAGTGATGACAGGACTTTTATTCAAACAAAATAGCAGATGATGGCTCTGTGGCAGCTGACGAGTAGATTTATAAATGTACGTAAGTATTGTGTTTTAATGTACAACCCAAATAGCTAGCGAAACAAATGTTGGGAAAAGTCAGTATGGGTCTTAAAATGCAAATGTGAACTTAAATTAACAATAGCACTGCACAGATTTCTAATTTGTTAGGTGGTCTGAGGCATAAGTTTTTGTATTTATTAACAATTGAACACAAAATATTTCATGTTTTGCTGGTCAACTTCATGTTTTGTAATTCCTTTACTGGGGACAAAAACTCTGCCAGCCCTGCAAACAATTCCAAGACAACAAGTAGATAAGGCTACTTAATAATTAGATGAGTCTCTTTCACTTTTATTTAGGGCTTTGTTTTATTTATGAGGTAATTTTATTGTAGTGCTGTTAAGCAACGATATGTCCACAAATGTTTTAGGCCAAACTTGATGATCCAACCTTAAGGTGATTGCATCCCTGTCTTAATAATTTGGTAATAAGCAGCATCTTTTCTTTTCTCTTTTTTATGACAGTTTTTAGGAGAAAATGGGGCTGCAGGATCGAGTTTGCCAACAAAACGTGAAAAATTAAATGAAATTGTTCTGTACATTTAACAGTATTCAAAAAATAGGAATAATTTTTCGTATTTCACCTCAACAGTATAACGTAAATGATTCAAGGAATGAGGAATTTCATACTAAAATTGAAAATGGGCGCAAGCCTAAGCAGAAAACCGTGATCTCCGCCTGCGGCAGCCCGAATCTGATTTTATAAGATATCTAAACTTGGCATGACCCGGAAGTAGCTGTGAAAGAGGGTTGCAATGTCCACAATGCGTAGTTACATCCAAAATGCCAGTTACCGATAACTGTACTATCCCCATAACGGCTAAAAGTAGCCCATGTTAAAGAATTCCAGGGGGTCGACTTCCAATAAAAATCACTTTTCGGAGAAGAAAATTTGCATTTTGGGTTGGTAAATATCGAATCCAGGGTGGTAAATATTGCGTTCCAGACAGGGAAGGAGGGGAATTCAATCAGGAAACTGTGTAACGTTACTTGGTAACACTGATGTATGAGAGCCGTGCAATTGCTGGCCCAGCAGAAAAGGATCACTGACGACCACAACAGCAAAACAGTTCTTACATGGTATGGGGTTGTGTCTGCCCTTCAAAAAAATAAAGCGCTTCTGTGATGGCAGCCAAAGTTATATAGGAGAATATAGAAAGTTTTGGAGTTTTTTTCTCATGTCAATGCCTCAAGAAGACACCATGCCAGTAGGTGCAGAATATGCACTAGGGCTGTCAAAAGACAATTGGCTGAAAAACTAATTATATTCAAATTTAAAAGGCATAATTTCTGTTAGGGGAAAAAGGGTACGGGTTTGACTGGCTGCCTCTCCCGACCTCCACCACAAGAGAATGGTGCATTGAGCAAAATGCGATTAACAAGACCCCGTACTAAATGCACCTTAAGACTTCTTCAAAGCAATGGGACAAAAAAACCTGAAAAAACACTATCTTTGAAAAAAAAGTGCTTCATAATGTCCCTAAAAATCTTTTAATGTTTATAAAGGAATGGCCATATATAATTAATTACATTGCTTAAACAATTTTTTTGAAACAACATGCATTGTGCAGGTCTGATGACAGGAAAGGATGTATAGTTTAATACCGAAAACTAGGGTTGTGACGACAAAACATGAGGAAATTTTCCCACCGGTTAATCGATGTGTGACAACACCGATAATACAAGTCAAAGTATTTAGAAATCACCGTGGTGGGGGGGTCGTTTGAGTTTTCCCTCTTTTCCTAGCTTTCCCTTCGGTTTTAAATAGCCTGTAAGCGCCATGCACTTTTTCTGATTTGGGGCAGTCGTAGCCTAATGGATAGGGAGTCGGACTCGTAAGCGGAAACAAATGTTGTGGGTTCGAAAAGTCTCAGGTCCGGCTGGGATTGTTGGTGGGGGGAGTATCCTCCTTCAATACCATGTCTGAGGTGTCCTTGAGCAAGGCACCGAACCCCCAACTGCTCCCCGGGCGCTGTAACATGGCTGCCTACTGCTCCGGGTTTATGTAAAATAATGGGGGGAAATATGCACAGTTTAAATAAAATAAAAATCAGCATACTGTGGAACCAAATAAATGAGAAACGAATGTTTTAAAAAAACTTCCATTATCACTTAGATCAGTGGTTCTAACGAATCCGTCACGAATCCAAATGCGGCCCACCATGCTGAATGTTACAGTCTATGTGCTGAACACAATTAAAAAACAACTTTCAGTTTTACAATTCATTTTAGTTTTTACATTAATTAAAAAATTTACTAAACAAATAAGCTATAATGTTATGTAAAATAATTTCGTTTTTCATATATTATTTTCAGACATGAGCAGATCTATGTACTCACGTAATTAATGTTACGCATTTAACGAACACTTACAAGCGCAGACTTTGGCAGAATTCAATTCAAATAGTCATCAGCAGCCATTAGTTCTGTAAAACTGAGCATCAGAATGGACAAATGTGTTAAGGGAGAAAACGAAATGTGGAAAATGTCAGCGAAGGAACGCATTCAAACAAGAATAGTCTCAGCATCAGCAGTGAAGAGAGTGCTGGACTTTCGGCATCAACTTTAGGTTTGCCCCGCCACACACTTGAAGATGTTCAGGTAAAAAGAAACACCCATACTACTACGTAGCAATCATCCTTAATTACAGAAATGTGGCAAAACATCTCTAGAGAGAACCTCAGATTATTAAACTCGAAAATGCTTTCCATATTTGGATCAACATAGGCTACATTTGTGAACGCACACTTTCTGCAATGTCGCGTGTCAAGTCACGCTTCCGTGTGCGTCTCACAGACTGAAACTTACAATCACAACTTCATTGTGCTGTTACTCCTTTCGAGCAGAATTTCACAAAATTGGTCAGCTCCCGACAGCGTCAGGTGTTTTATTATAGGTGAATAGAATTATTTATTTATTTACTTATTTATTTCAATAAATGTAATCATTTAGATATCATAATGTTTAGGCTATAAATAATATTATAAATCTGGTTGGTTTGTATTGATGACGTAATATGTAAATGACATGCGTGCAGCCCGTGATATACTTGCACTTGGACCATAGTGTGGCCCGGTGGGAAAAAAAGGTTGAGAACCACTGACTTAGATTAATGGCAGAAGTAAACAGGCTTTTCAAAATCCAAAATATTTTTAAAACAGGCACTTTTACATTTCGTTTTGAAACTCTTCCGCTATCGTCTTCTCTGTCTCACCTCACTCTTCTTGTCTGTCTCACCTCACTCTTCTCGTCAGTCAGCTCGACTCACTCTCCTCACGTGTAATAAATGAAATCTGATCTGTGATGCGCAACTGTCGTTCGTTCGGTGTGCTGCATTCAGCAGCCGCGTTCAGTTTTAATTGTAGTGTCCTCTAACTGAACTAAATGATTTTTATTACTATAAAAAAAATCTAAATGACGGTGAGGGACGGTGCAAGTGACGTAAACGGTGTTGCGGCTTAACACCGGTATCATCGCCAACACCGTCTATCGCAGGAAAACCAATCACAAAGAGTAGCCTAATTTTCATTTAAAAACATGAGATGCAGTGGGATGCAGAAAAACCGCCATAAAGTCTTGAGACATGTTTTTTAAAAGTTACATTTTAAAACTTACATTAATTTTGCATGGCTTTCTAAACATGCCGCTCTCTTATGCGAGACGCGAGTGCATCGCTGATAGATGTCCCTCTAGAAAATGCAATAATATGTGTTCTGTGTGAACGGCTTGGTTTCAGTTCTGACGTAAACAAGATCTTCTCCGCATTGATGTTCTCTTTTTCCACAATATTTTGAATGAGCAGCGCCACATCCAGTGAGTTCAACTGGATAGACTAAAAAAAGCATTAAAATGCAACGACACCTACATCGTCATCGCATCTTGTGTGCCACATATAAGGCTGCCTGACACGCATTTAAAATTCAAATGTAGCGTTTTTGCATTCGAATGTGGATTTTCATTTTAAATTCGACAAATAGTCAAAATTTGCCAACCGCCATTTAGCGGCAAAGAAAAAGACAACGACGACTACAGCAGTAATTTTGTCTAGTTCAAAGGGAACAAGCGCATCACATTTAAAGAAGACGGCAGGACAACCGAGAAAATAGGCAGGATCTTTCAGGTAATGTTACTGTAGATCAGGGGAGCCCAAACTCGGTCCTGGAGGGCCGGTGTCCTGCCGTGTCTATTAAACACACCTGAAGCAGCTAATCAAGCTCTTAATAGGCATACTAGAAACTTCCAGGCAGTGTGTTGAGGCAAGTTGGAGCTAAACTCTGCAGGACACCGGCCCTCCAGGACTGAATTTGGGCATCCCTGGTGTAGATTCAAATGCAAATACACGCACTTAAGGACATTTCACATTGCACTGGCCAAGACATGTCAATGGGTTTTGTCAGATCAGTGTTGGCACTGGTTTTCAGCGATACTGGTAATTTGGTGATTGTCTGTCGGTGCAGGGTGAATTGGCCTTTATGTTTCAAAATTCTGCCTTTTTCATGAGAAAATCTAACGTGTATAATTGTATTGGATCCGTGCACTAGGTCTTAAATAACTATGCTCTTTACAAATTTTTGTTTAACATACACCATTTTGGATGATCTGTCAGGACGCCGATATTTTAGACTTTGAAAACAATTGGACTCTAATCTGTTAAATTAAATCATATATTTCGGTGGTCTGATAACTATCCTCCACTTATGTTGAAAGTAGTAGTTTAGTCTTAAAGGTCCATGGTCCCAGTCTGTACATCACTGATGACAATAATGTGGCTCTTGTAATGCCTCGTGGAGAAAAAGGACACACACACACACACACACACACACACACACACACACACACACAGGATGGCAGGCGAGCACATTCCTGAGGAACACCCCTCTTTCATTATCTGTGGTTGTAAAATGAATAAGTAACCAACATCCTGTTCTGCTCTCTTTAACGTCTCACGAGACCCCTAAAACAAGGAGAAATTTGAGGAGAACATCTTGAATGTAGTTAAAACAGGACTCTACTGTTGGCCCTTATCGCTTAACCATAATTCAACCGAAACAGGACGAAAGAACTCTTTGGATCTGGACATGGTCCAGGATGATCGTTTAACGCAATAATTCAATGATGGTATCAACAAGGATGATGGTTTTACGACAGACGTCCGAGCTAAGAAAGACCAGATCTCCACAAACGTGATATTCTCATGACCTGGACAGCTCTCCTTTCGTCCTCCTCACATTCCAAAAGGAAACGCTTCTCGTTTCTGTTCTTGGACAAACAAAGACTCAAACTTTCATAAACTTTATGCCAAAAGACAAATAATAATCTCTGCTACTATTAGAAGCAATATATATAGACAATATATATTAAGGTTGTATTTTATGAAATGAAAGTAAGCTTGCTGTGTTATTGGAATCTATGGTATTTTTGTAATCTTTTGAGGTATAGTTTTCTCCTGTAAAGGAATTTCTAGACTTTTAGTATCATATGCATGATGCTGTGAATCTTTAATTTGAACCCTTTTGTGTGTTTTAGCAGGAAAAGCTGTTGACGTGTGTGAAATATGTTGAGTTTGATCTTATATGAATGGTCATGACAAATGCAAGAATTTGGTGTGAACGATTCTCAGCAGCATACGAAGGAAGGAACTATGGATCTGAGTGCGCACACACATCCGGTGTGTGACGTGTGTGTGCGCGCGCTCTGGCTCACGCTGCATTCACACGGGGCGTCTGCGTCAACGCTTGATGGAGGGCGTGTCTGAAGCGTGGTGCTGACGCGCCGTCATAGTTACAACTAGGGATGCAACGATACCATTTTTTCAGATCCGATCCGATCCGATCCAGAAAATTCTGAGTATCGGCCGATACCGATCCGATACGATCCTAGCACAGTTTTTTTTTTTTTTTTATCAATGTAGAGTTTCTATACTTCTGTGACACTCTTTTGTGTGTGAAACACAATCTACTAGACAACTTCATTTTAATGAAAAATAACATGAAAATATATATAGGGGCTGTTTACACCTGGTCACTTCATGCATTTTGTAATATAAATCAAAACACTTCAGGAGGTGGTCTGGGCCGCATTCCAGACGAAACTGGACATGTGTAAATGCATCTGGTTGTTGAAGCCACACATGTGAATTTTACTCCTCCCAAAATGTAAAAATAATAAATGTGTGAGACCGTGTTATAGGCTATATGGCATTTTAGTCAGATATGACTGCGCTAATGCAACAAGGATGAGCTGAGTATCTCTTCAGCAAGCAGACACGCAAACTGCCGCGAGTGAAACTGAAAGAAAGACGCGTCACTCTCAACACAATCATCTACATTAAAAGTATAAGACAAGCTTATTTTCCAGTGCTGATGCCAGGCACTCTCATATTGCGGTCTTTGATCTGGAAATGAGCTGATAATTAATAAAATGCAGCGCTTTTGATTTCGTTGACGTGAACTTCGTTAAATTTATATATAGCGCGGGAATTGAAGATCGGATTTATATCCGTTTTGTGAAGATGTATGTGGCCAAGTGTAAATGGAAACGTTTCAACAAATCAGATAGAAATCCGATCAGAGAAAACACATGACATGCAGGTGTAAACAGACCCATTCATAATCTATGACAAAAATAATATTATATAAACTAGGTTAGTGGATAATTAACAGCTCAATTAAAAGTTATTCTAGAAAAATCATGAGTGCACAATTTTATAAAATCTAAACATTTAGTGAAATATCATTATTTAGTGGAGAACAAATAAAAGTGAATATGTGAAGGACTAAATCTGGTAAAATGTTACACATTGCTCTTTGCATTGTTGTAAAATACATTAATGAAAACAGGTAAATGTATTTATTTATAAATATAAACTACAAAATTAAAAGACATTTCTTTTTTTCAAATATATAGCACAGTAATGAAGGCAGCAACATATGATAGAGGAGTCCTGCCTCCATTACTGTGCTATACATTAGATTATTAATAGCCTTGATAGGACAGTTACAAGAAACGCTATAAATAATATTTCATTGCACAAAAGTATTATAATACGAAAAGCTCCAATAGAGAGCGGCATAAAGCTCTTATGCGTATCCCGTGCGCAGAATGATGCGCTTGAAGCAGCACGGAGTCACAGCGCGCAGCTCCTGATAGCGAAGTTCAAAGCACAGAGGAAAGAGATATTGATGCGTAGCTTATTAAATCTGCGCGATAGTTTATTGAGCCTTTTCTTTTAACGGTTTTAAATCTCAGTTATTGAGCGCTCTTGAAGAGAGTTTCATTGTTTTGACTGTTGTAACCGAACGCAACACGCAGTTTGAACGCTGAACGGAGGACGACAGACAGCCGCAGCAGAGAGAAGAGTTTACGTGAACTTGAATTTAATGACTTAAATATTCATATGTACCTCACATTAAACTATGGAACGGCTTCAGAACACTTGGACTTGGAATCTATGGTGCTTTTATAATGCTTTTGTGCTTTCGTGGGGCTTAACAATAACACAGAATAGTATACACACAATATCGGATTTGGATCGGTCTCTTCTCACCGATACCCGATCCGCGGAAAATGACCGGATCGGAGCCGATACCGATCCTGAGTATCGGATCGGTGCATCCCTAGTTACAACAACCAATCACATACTTCACTGGTGTTGCATGAACGGGATTTGGTATTTGCATGAGGCGATCTGATTGGCTGACGCCTCCGTTGGTGCTTGAAAAGTTGCGTCAGCACCACGCTTCAGACACGCCCTCCGTCAAGCATTGACACAGTTCCAGAGTGAAAACCTGGGTGCCTGTCATCCTCACTTCTAGGAGAAGATCTGGAAAAGTAGTCACAGATAAGGACATTACTGCATGGTACATTTACACAATGTTCTGTTGCCATCCTGAGAGTAAAATACAAAGGGAAAATGTACAGAATAGCTATGATGATACCTTAATTATACAAAATGTAAACAAGAACATCTGTCTCCTTTTTTTGTGAAAGGCTTAGAATGTTAATTAATAGCTAATGCTAGCATGTGCTCCACAGTTAGACAGTTATACATACTAACTGTTGAAGTAACTTAAATGTACACGTGTGTGAAAATACTAGACCAACATCTTTTTGAATACAAAATATATTTATAAATTTAAAACATAAAATATTTTTTTTATTTACAAATTAAACAACCAAAACATTTAAATGAACAGACAATAAATGTCAACAAACTAATCTACTACTAAATGAATTGTTATATACTACTAACTACTACTACCAAATGTAAACTATTATTAAAAATGTGAATTATTAAACTGCTACTACATGAACTACTGCAACTAAAACTAACCGAACTAGTAAGCTATATACATCTCCAACGTAGAGCTCGCTCAAGGCCTCATCGCACCAAAGTGAAACCTCCAGGACCTTCTGGCCACATCTAAGGCGCAGGTCCAAGATGGGGACACGGCCCTCCTGGACCATTGTCATTCTCACCGGTTGCATCTGCAGAAAAATAGGCCAACAGTTAAGTTATTCAGGTCAAATCACTCTCATTCAGAATGTGCAGTTACTTTATATTTGAGCTGTTTCATTTTACTAATTTAAATTTCTATTACTCGTTCTGGGGGCTTCAGATTCCCCAGCATTTAAGCTCTTCACAAAGACTTGATAATTATTGTTGAACCCTTTGAATATAATGAAAATAACTGTAATGGAACTGTTGGACTGGGAAGTGCTTGATGGCACACAGCAGAGCAGACTAAATAAACCTGCTTAATATTGGGCTATTGTCAACCAAAACTGACTGAAGAACTTGGAAAATGATCAGTGAGCCACATGAGTTTTTTGCTGATACAATGTTTTAAACTTAATCACAATATATTGCCATCTTTTGTGTTTCTGCAGAAAAAATTCAGTCATATGGGTTTGCAACTTCATGTGGGTGAGTAATTAAAAGTGATTCTTCATTTTCATCTTGATTTCAGCAACAGAGTAATGCAGATTTATTTCCAGATAATTCATTGACAACATTAAAATAACTCACTTTCTCAACTTGGCCTTGGATGCTCAAGTAAT
Organism: Schizothorax lantsangensis; assembly: GCA_027422415.1. Classification (NCBI taxonomy): domain Eukaryota; kingdom Metazoa; phylum Chordata; class Actinopteri; order Cypriniformes; family Cyprinidae; genus Schizothorax; species Schizothorax lantsangensis. The sequence goes on from JAPDDO010000074.1 coordinate 120,425, forward strand.
CTCCCCTAGAAAAGATGTCTGCCTCTTCTCCAGTGATGGGATGGGATGGTGGACAGAGGATATCTTTTGCAGCCTTTTCGGCTGCATTCGACAAGGCAAGTGGTGCTGCCCTGAATTTGCTTGATGTCCGACCAAAATATAAATTTTGGCGGCCATACTTGGTATTAACTGAGACATTTTTTAGAAAATACGTCACCCCCTCCTCAAATTCTGAAAATCTTCCAAGACTTGTAAATGTGTAGATGTTTGTGCCATCGGATAGGGCACTAACTTTTTTCACATTAAATGATTCTATTTTTATTTTTTTCCCCGTCATAATTGTAAGAGACTGCTTTCTTAGTGGTCCTATTTGCCACACACTTGCAATGAATGGGTGCTGGCCGTGTGCATGGACTTGGTGTTGCCATCATATGGGTAAGAGAAAAATGCACAAAATACTTAATACTTACAGTTAAGTATGTATATTTATACAGTACCAGTCAAAAGTTTATCACTAAGGTTTGTTTTTTTTTAATTTAAAGAAATTTATTACACTCAGCAAGGCAAAGAATCCTGACCTACATTTTTTTCAGGATTCTTTGAAGTGAAAAAGAACATAACCCTAACCCTAGAGACAGCCCTTTTCACCACTCCCTGACAGAAACGTTTTTCTCAGGTAACTTTTTTTTTACTTTTTAAGACATTTTATCAATAACTTTCAATTAATAAGCCAAATGTGTGAACAAATGTCTTGTGAAGTAAAGCTTTACCTCAGAAATGACCCTAACCCTAGAGAAGGCCCTCTTCCAGAAAAGTTGATTTTCTGAGGTAAATCTTTACTTCACAAGACTAATTTTCAATTAATAAGTCAATTACATGAACACATTTTTTTTTGTGAAGGAAAAATTTACCTCAAAAAATTAGTCCCCTGTCAGGGATTCCCTTTTTTTATTATTTTTTTTAAGTTTATACTCTGACAAGATTTCTCTCTTTTTTAACTTCATACTTCACAGGACTTTATTTATTCATTCATGTAATTGAGTTATTTATTGAAAGTCATTGAAAATATTTCTTGTGAAGTGAAGATTTACCTCAGAATATAAATTTTTCTGACAGAGAATGGAAAGACTGCAGTCTCTGACAGGATACCTCTTTTTTTTTTGTTTACTTCATTCTTCAAAAAAAAAAAAATCATGTAATTGATTTATTTATTGGAAGTCACTGAAAATATTTCTTGTGAAGTGAAAATTTACCTCAGAATATATATATTTTTCTGTCAGAGAGTGGAAAGAGGGCAGTATCTGATTAGATTCCCTTTTTTTACTAAATATTCTGACATTTCCCCTTAACTTCTTTAAAATCTATTTTGTAATTTGATTTAAAAAAAAAACTTCAGAAAAGACACTTTCCTGTCAGAAATCCTCCTCTCAGACCAAATTCTCATTAATGGTTAAAAAAATGACTGTCACGACATGTTATCATCTTGTCTTGTCACTGTCATAGAGGCCCTATTACTTTCATTTTATTGGAAGTATTTATTTTTTAGATTTGAAGTTCTTGAACTTCTTTTACATAGTTTGTAGAAAAGTAAAAAGTAACTCACCTCAGAAAATAAGCTGACTTCTAGTTGTTGCAGAGTGGTCTAATGAGAGGGTGTCACTGGTCTTAAACTTGGCAGGAGTCCAATCAGAAGACAACCATCCCCCACCCCAGTGGTGGTCAGTAACAAAGTAAAACTTCTTCTTTACTGTACTTAAGTACATTTTTCAAGTAACCCCAGATAGCAAGAACGTTTGGGAAAAATGTGGCTGATAGCTGTCACATTTGGCCTAGGTATGGCATGGCTGAGCACATATGGGCCAAACTTTCCCCATATATGTTTTGCCATAGCTTTAGAATTGGAGGGAATTTTCTTTTGGATGACAATATGTTTTGAGGTATATGGTCCAGATGACAGCACACAAATGAGAGCCATATGTGGCTTGGCTATGGCACACCATGGAATGAGTTAACTTATGGTTAACATTTGGCTTTTATTTGGAAAAACACCTATAAACTGCTATAGTCATGTGTGGCAGGTTAGTGGCAGTCCACATCTCAGCCCATTCAACAATGCTATTGGTTGCTTTGTGTCTTCACTTATTCCTATTGGTGGATTACTGAAATTTTGAAAATGTATTCGTTATTTCACACTCTGCATCCTCGTTCAACCGCCGTTAAAAAAGATGATGATGAAAAAGCTCCCTATATTTACAACAACCCAGACACATATTATTCAGGTAAGTGCAGTTTTGGTGTTTTAAATGTTTTCTAGGGGTGTAATGGTACACTTATTCGTACAGAAAATTGTACCAAACAAATACAGTGTCATTTTAACCACTGCACGCTCGGAACTTAATCCGTTTCAATAAATCCTCACTATACATTATTACTAGGCTATACATTACATCCTGTAATCCCAAGGTTTGTGTTTTGTTCTTTTCGATAAGAAACAAAGTCTCATCTTTAAAATGATGTCTATTTTATTCAGAAATTCAATCCAAAAAAAGACAAGATGGCGCTGCTGTGTTCAGATGCCGTCCAGGTCGCTCCGCTAAGATTGTGCTTTTATTTACTTTTTTACTTCCTTTTGCTTTCTCTTTTTACACACATAACGTCTGCACTGATCACCTAAGACAAAGGAACACTTTTGGACATTTGACACCGCTACACTAACCTGTTTCAGGACACTTTATTCCCAAATTCATCCTGGCCACTCGAGATTCTTCGGAACGCGGAGGGAAACAATGGCCACCCGAGGCGACGGAACAAGAAACACTGGAAAACGCTAAGGTTGTGCTTTTATTTACTTTTGCTTTCTCCTTTTACACACATAAAGTCACCTACGACAAAGGAACACTTTTGGACATTGGATATCGCTTCACTAACCTGCTTCAGGACACTTTATCCCCGAATTAATCGTGGCCTCTTGAAATTCTTCGGAACGCGGAGAACAATGGCCACAGGCGACGTAACAAGAAACACCATGGAAAAAGCGCTGGAATTCGCAACAGATTGAGGAAAAGGGCTCACAGTCCTCCACTACCGAGCATTCTGCTCGCTAATGTCCAATCCTTGGAGAATAAGATGGACGATCTTAGAGCCAGGATAAGTTTCCAACGGGACATAAGGGACTGTAAGGTTCGGAGGGTCCTTAAGAAAGTGAACGTAAGGAAAGCTGCCGGTCCTGACGGGATTACTGGCCATGTCCTGAGGTCCTGCGCTGATCAGCTTGCTGGTTTGTTCACTTCTATCTTTAATGAGTCCCTTGCTACCTCTGTGGTTCCCACCTCCCTAAGAACAATAAACCCTCTTGCCTGAATGACTATCGTCCAGTTGCCCTCACATCAATAGTCATGAAGGTTTTTGAGAGCCACATTTGCTCCTCCATCCCTGTTACTTTGGACCCTCTTCAGTTTGCCTATCGTCCCAATAGATCTACTGATGATGCCATCTCTCACATACTCCACTCCTCCCTCACACACATTGACAGCAGCAATGGGAACTTTGCATGACTGCTATTCATTGACTATATCTCAGCTTTCAACACTATAGTCCCCATCAAGCTAGCTTCTAAACTCACAGACCTCGGCCTAAACTCTTCACTCTGCGACTGGATTCAAGATTTCCTCACCGGCAGACCTCAAGTGGTGAAAATAGGCAGTACACCTCAAACTCCATCACCCTGAACGTAGGAGCCCCACAGGGTTGTGTCCTGAGTCCCCTGCTCTACTCTCTCTACACACATGACTGCGTGTCCTCTAACAGCTCCACATCTATTATCAAATTTGCTAATGGTACTGTGGTTCTGGGCCTCATTTCCAACAATGATGAGACCACATACTTGGATGAGGTAGAGAGACTTACATCATGGTGCCAGGACAACTGTCTCTCTCTGAATGTGAGCAGAACTAAAGAGCTGATTGTGGACTTCAGAAAGAGACACCTGCGGCCCTACACTCCTCTTATGATCTGTGGGACCCCTGTGGAGAGGGTGAGCAGCTTCAAGTACCTCGGTGTAAACATCTCCGAGGACCTGACTTGGACTCCACACATTCAAACACAGGTTAAGAAAGCCAGGCAAAGACTGTACCATCTGCGACAGCTGAGGAAATTCAGGGTCTCACCAACAATCCTGAAAACTTTCTATTCAGGGACCATAGAAAGTGTATTGACTCAGTGCATCTCAGTGTGGTATGGAAACAGCTCCAGTCAAGACTGCAAAGCCTTGCAGAGAGTTGTGCGCTTAGCTGAGTGCATCTCAGGGTCTGCTCTCCCCTCCCTCTGACACTGAAACCTCTGAAAACTCCTCACATGACTGCTACCGACATCTGAACATAACGAAACAAATGCACATTGACGGATCTTCTGTTCTGCAAAATGTAAACAAATGTAGCCTATATTTTTGCAAGCGTAAATATTGTAAAAATATGAATATTAATTTTGTCTAGAACAGGTCGCGCACCGCTGCTCAGAGCTAACGCAGGTTTGGCGGGTGTTCATTTCATACTCTGTGACAGTTTATTTAATGCATAAATTATACATTGTATTTAATGTATAAGGTACATGTACTGTACAACAAACTGGTAATGTCATAGTGGTATCGTGGCCTATACCTGTGTAACAGTAGACAGCACACGCAGTGTTCATCTATATAAAAGATAATATCTATATCTATAATAAAAGATCTTCATATAGCTCTAGCAAACAAGCCTTTGCAGATTTGCTTTCAATTGACTGTAGATCCAAAGCCACGTCTTCATCGCTCTTGATGTTATCTGAGTGAACCGCATCAGACGACTCAGCGCGTGCGGCAGGGAACTGAACGAATCATTCAAACTGATTCGCGAACCGATTCACTGGTTTGATAAAGCCTTTAAACAGAATAGACTCAAAAGAATGAATCATACGCAAATGGGTCCATTGCGTAGACGGCGCGTTTGGAATAAACTGAAGCATTTTTAACTTGTATTTCATTAAGATAAAGTAACGAGAGGAGAATCGCCCACAGTAACGAAGTAAATGTACCGTTTTTTCTCTAAAAATATACTTGAGTAAGAGTAAAAGTACCCATTTTAAAATATACTCTAAAAGTATTAGTTACCCAAAACATTTACTCAAGTAAATGTAACAAAGTACAAGTAAATGTAACTCGTTACTACCCACCTCTGCTTAGGAGGAGTTTCTTCCCCCAGGCCATCAGGCTCCTAAACTCTTAACATCATCATGACTCCACTTTATAATCACTAACAATCAGGGCCCGTATTTATCTAGCTTCTCAAAGTGCCATTTTAGTCTTAAAGGTGCTGTATGTAGGATTTTGACTCTACTAAAGCATAAAAATACCATAATATGCTTGCAGACATTTAGCAGGGGTGCAAACTCGTCAGGGGTGAAAAAGGTGACAAACTAACCCCCCCCCATATATATATATTGCAGGGTACCTCACGGTATGATATAATCACGATACAGCGATTCTGTGATAATTTATATATTGCTAGACAATCATATAATGATACATCACGATATCTGTCTAACTATGAAAACAAAATGCCTGTGAAAAGGTTAAGTGCAAGTTTTCTTTATTCAAGTCCAAACTGTTAGAAAAGAGCAAAAAAAGTACTGTAAATCAATTTTAACATGTTAAGTAAATTAATCATTTTATTGATTAATTTATATATTTTTTTGTTTGTAGTTTATTTAGAATATATTTAGCTATCACACAAAATAACTTGAGATTCACTTGCGAGTGCAGTTAAACAGCTTATTAGGAACAATATTAGCTGACTTTCAAAGCTGACTTTTTAGCATCTTTACTCCAGTCACATGATCCTTCAGAAATCATTCTAATATTCTGATTTGCTGCTCAAAAAACATTTATTATTATTATTATTCTGTTGAAAAGAGCTGAGAAGGTTTTTTTTTATGAATGGAAAGTTCAGAAGAACAGCATAGTTTGTAACATGATAAATGTCTTTATCATTACTTGTGTGCTAAATAAAAGTTTTAATTTCTATATGCTGACTACAAGCTTTTGAATGGTATAGTGTATATTGTTACACTTGGAGTAAGACTGAAGTAATGAAGAAGAGAATTCTTTACAAAAACATTACAAAACCTGGCATTTTCATAGTGTATATTGTTTATGTGCTCTGAAGGAAAAACAAACAAACAAACACACATTTTGAAATTCTGGGTTATTTCTCAGATCTTCTTCCAGAAACAGAAAGTAGCCCGGATGAAATTGTTTGTTGACGCGGAGGCGATGTGGGCGTTTACATTCGCGCGTGCCTCACCTGGATGTTTGAATCTGAAAGGCGTGAACGGCGCGTGCGCGTGACCGTATTAGATATAATGAGTTGAGACGGGAAAACTGGACATTGCATCAGTTTCATACGGATTACTTTAACATATAATATTTGTTTTGGACATGACTTACTTCATTTAAAAGCAGACATTTTAAGCTTTCTATACATATATGTCTCATGTATTTGAGGCGAGTATTCACGGAGATTCAGGTTGTTTTATTTACGTGTATGTGAAGAAAGGTGACAGAGACAGAGCCCCGGCAGAGAACGCACCCTGTTTATTTTATTAATTTTAGAAAAGCACATTATTTCGTTGTTATTATGACTATACAGAAATAAAAGTAGACCCTTTGCAGATTCAAATGATACCTTATTCTTATCTGTACAATCAAAACTGACAGAGTATTTTTAGTTCTTTTTGCGGTCATAAAGAAAATACGAGCCACGACCCCAAGGTTAGCAAATCAGAGACAGAGTAGGGCGGGTCCATTCCTGCCATTTCCAACAGGGGGAAAAACGCTGCAGGTGACGTGACACAGATGACTTGCAGTTTTTTTTTTACAGATCTGCACGATTCACGTGAATGACCTATTTCAAGGTGAAAACGGCGAATTTCGCCGAAAGGTGACAAGTTTGCACCCCTGATTTAGGAAACATGCTAAGTTAACATACTTGTTTATCTGAAAAACAATGCTACAGTCAGTTATTCTCCTTTTGAATATGTGCGTTCCGGCCCGGAATGTCTGTGTTTGTTATGGTTTGTGAAACCCGCCCACTGCCAGTTTACCCAATTGTATTTCGGCACCCCGGGTTGCCAGATGGCGGAATACACAGCGTATTTCATTTCATTCATTGTCATGTGCGCTCGTTCCTGTTGGTGTCGTTAATCTGGCATACTGCGCGTGCGTCAAGTCTGAGGAGGAGGGGCTGGTGAAAAAAACGGTCTCCAATATTTTGAATTTGGACTGCAATACCTAGTTCAACCGCTGGGTGTCAATCCTACATACAGCACCTTTAAGTGCTGAGAATTCATGAAAATTACTCATACTTTCAAACTTAAGTATAAAAGCAAGTTATCAAATTTCTTAAAGCTAAGAATCACTCTTACTCGCTCAGTTATTTAAGACAGCTGGAGAGGTCTCTCAAGTGGTTAGGAGTTGCCAGCAGGGGCTTGTGATGGCGCTGAGGAGACAGAGATGTGCACAAATCTTTCAGGAGAGGAGGAATGTCTTTGAAATGTTAGGCGACTAGCAGTTAATCAAATAAGTTACATTTCCTCATTTATTCAAAACGAGCAAAGAACATTTACATTACCAAAGAACATCATAACTGACTTCAGTCTAGCGCGAGTATTATGCGATCTACACTGTATGATGAATAAGTCTCTTATCCCTTATTTACACTGCACGCGTCTGCGGCGCGTTACAGCTCCACGGCCACCGGAGCTGATCAGCCGCGCCGTGGCAAGTTTCTGAAGCCGCTCTCCGTGCTGCATCACTAAAGATAAGCACCTAGTCTATTTTTGACAGATAATAATAATAATAATCGTCTCACTGTCGTCAAAGGCATCAGCAACAGGCGATATCTTTGACTATCATCGATACACTATACTATCGTCTATCGGCACCCTAAATTAAGTTGTGATGATGCTTTGTTTCCTTGCCATAATGTGTTCTCTTGAAAAGTCTTTATTGTCAAATGTGTGTTGAATGTATAATCATAATTAATAGGAATTTAACCATTCAATGTGAATTTATCTGAGAATATTCTTAATTAAGGAAATCTATTCAGTGATTGGTCCATGCGTATGTTGTCATCCAAAATCCCGTTTGTGGCACAGCAAAGTGTCGTGAATCATCTCTAAGACTGACACTTAAGATTTAGTCCTACACTTTGCTTAAATTACAAATGAGATGATTGATAACTAACTTTTAATCGCAGCTTTGAGCCAAGAATTTTTTTCCACTTAAGTCAATTCTTAGCAGTGTTCTTGAGAGTAATTCTTAGAGGCTTGATAAATACGGGCCCAGTAAGATATTGACATTCATTATTCTCTACCTCACTGACAGTGTCATTTGCACACAACACTTTCTGTGTTTTGGTATCTTTATTTTTTTTATTATTTTTTTTTTTGAGATTGCTGCTACATGTCAACCATGTACAACCTGTTTGCACATTCCTCTCTTGTACAGTCCTGCTTATCTTAATATTTAAGTCTACAGTATACTGTCATGCACATTCTTTTATATTTTGTTCTTTATATCTTATTTTTTACTCATTTCATTTTATGTATATTTCCTCTGTGTTGTATTCTATAATAATTGCACTGTCCATGGAGTGGACCTGACTCACATTTCACTGCTGGTTATATACTCTATATAATCGTGTATGTGACAAATAAATCTTGAACTTGAACTTGAACAAAAAGCTTAATTGACAGGCGATCTGACCAATCAGAACGCGGATATTATGTGCCGCTGCTGCTATCCGCCATCTTGCCCGACAGCTACAGCCGGTCTCCATAGAAACACATGATAAAACGGGGTAAAAAAATTGACTGAATTGAAACTTTTTCAATATAACTAAATATAAATATATGCAGAGGGTTAAGCTGTGCTGTTGCTGGCTGCCACAGCAATGGTAATAAGCTAAAGGTATTCCTTTAAAGTACCTGTTTTGCGTACCAGGAAACCAGTCATGTCTGGTGCTGTATGCATGGCTTGTGGCGCTTAAATTAAAATAATGAGTGTGAAATAATAAAATAACATGCTAAAACGTGTGCTCTTATCATTCTGTGGACAAAATCCTGTGAACTTCGCCCCGCTCGGGAGTTGTATATATGCACATGTGCGCTCATCTGTTTTCAGTGCAGGTTAACTGCGACACTTCATGTCCCACTTATTAAACTACGACAGGTACTTTATTGCAAAAAGACAGTCACTGCGACACTCTAAAGCAGGGGTCTTCAACTCTGGACCTCGAGATCCATTTTCCTGCAGAGATTAGCTCCAACCTGGATTAAACACAGCTGCCTGCAATTTTGTATTGATCCTGAACACCTTGATTAGCTTGTTCAGGTGTGTTTGATTAGGGTTGGAGCTAAACTCTGCAGGAAAGTGGACCTCGAGGTCCAGAGTTAAGGAACCCTGCTCTAAAGTGATGGCGCTATGGACTTTTTAAAAAACATTTTTATAGGTTTAACGTTATATTGTTAGCTCGGAAAGTATGTAAATGCACATGCCCAGTAGCCGCAGCTGTATCCCTTACAGCCTTAACCACAAATCAGACAGGAGAGTAGATTAACTTCGGTGGACTTAAACTTGAAAAATGATGTGTTCCGCGGTTGAAATAAAAAAATATAACAAAACAAAACAACAGACACATACTCAACATCTCAAAGTCCAGTCAAAAGGGAGGGAGAGAGGGAAGGACAACAAAAACACAAAAGTCACTCCTCCATACAATCACATATATCCAACAAAAAACACTGCCAAGCATCAATGTTAGAAGGCCTGGCCCCACCGACTCACGCCGTTGCACATTCACAAGTCACTATTTGCAGGAGGCTACAGATCCAATATGTTTTTCTACATATGTGTGGTGTAAACCAGTTCTGTATTATTGTCTTCTTCGCAGCTCTAAAACCAGCAAACAACATTCTCTTTTGCATTGAATTAATATAGAGACCAGAATCATCATTAAGAAGACACAAACTTGGGTTAACAGACCAATCAATTCGCAGTAATGATGACAAAACCAGGTGCCTGATGATGTAGTATTACATATATGGCAGTTAGAATGTGATTGTAGTTTCATTTTAAATCTTTTGTAAGGAGTTATGTATGCTCTATGAATGACTTTTAAGTGAATTAGATGATGAGCCAAATTTTTTGATGTTAAACTGAGATTAGACCACATTCTCCCAGTCGACAGATAAATTAAGGTCAGATAATTCCCTATTCCAAATAGTTTTAATAGAAAGAGGTTTTGTAATGCAATCAATAATTTTATTATATATTAAGGAAACAGATGGCCGATGGTGCAATCCAGTCCCGCATAGGATGAGAGGAAATAGAAGATGTCCAAGGAATGCCATACGCTTTGAGAGCAGAACGTAATTGAAGAAAGTCAAAGTATGCGGATGCTGGTAGACAAAATTTGGTTCTTAATGTCTGAAATGAACAGAGGCCCTGGTTATCATATATATAACCGCACGTGTTTACACCTAAAGAAGACCAAGAGGGTTGGACAAATGGATGATTTCCGCAAAATTAAAATTGTGCCATAAATTTGTACTGTTACAAAATTTGAAGGGTCCTCCTATCCGACGTTCAACCGTTTTCCAGATTTTAATAGAGTTAGCCACAACCGAACCGAATTCATAATTATCCCCTTTTTTTCCTGTGCTAGTAAATAAAATATCTTGAAGTCTATTTGGTTTAACCTTGTCAGCTTCAATCACCCTCCATGAAACTGTAGATTGAGGATCAACCCAATTATGAAGAGCCTTAAGCTGGAACGACCAATAATACAGTTCAAAATTTGGTACAGCCAGTCCTCCTGCGTTATTAGTATGTTGTAATGTGGTAAGTTTAATTCTGGGGCATTTATCATTCCAGATAAATGTAGAAATTATGGAGTTGATCTCCTTAAAGTAACCTGGAGGGGGAGAAAGTGGTAGCATAGAGAAAAAAAAATTGAATCGAGGTAACAAATTCATCTTAACAGTGGAGATTCTTCCTTGGAGAGAGACTTTAAGATTCTTCCATCTTTGAATGTCATTTTTGACCTTAACTAAAATGTTATTAAAATTGTCTCTGGCAATCTTATGAATGTTTTTATATGTTACTCCCCTCGAGTTGAATCAAAGGCTCAGGTCGTTCTTGGTTTTAACAGACATTTATTCAGACACGAGTCTGTAGTATGTCTTGTACATTCTACTCTTGCATCCCTTTTATGTCCCAACAATGCCGTCAGAACTACGAAAGGAAATACATAAAACTTAAATTAACCCTCAAAAAGTGGTGTTTACACATAATAATAAACAAAAATTCATGCAAAACGAATAAATAAAGTGCACATTCAACACGTAAGAAAATACACTTAATTGGCTAATTATACATTAACACACGGTCACGTAACTTACACGTTCACATACGGCCAGTGTTGGGGGTAACCCATTACAAGTAACGCGAGTTACGTAATAATATTACTTTTTTCATGTAACTAGTAAAGTAACGCATTACTTTTTAATTTACAAGAAAATATCTGAGTTACTTTTTAAAAAAAGTAAATTAATTGCATTAATTCATCCCACTCACAAAAACAGATTTAGTATTCATCAAAATGAATTAAAACAGTGAAATGCAAACTCAGAATATGACGCAAACCTGCAATAATTAAATATGTTAAACAACACAAATGTATCTAATCCCATTTTATTAACCAACGTCTTTGCTGCTGACCTTTGATGATCCAGTTCAATCATACTAATAATCAAAAATGACTTTAGATAAACTAACAATTGTGCTTCATTGTTTTTTTATTGCTGAAGAGTGTTGAACCTTCTTCTCCTGCGCTCTACTCTTCACACGTGAATTTACTTTTCCTTCAGCCTGAGGTTTATTCATTACACTTTTTGGTGTGAAAGGGCTTTTACATTTGCTATAAATAGAACTTATATTAAAAACAAACAATCAAGCCCTGCTCATATTTAAAAAGTAACGCAAAAGTAATGCAAAAGTAACGTAATGCATTACTTTACATAAAAAGTAACTAAGTAACATAATTAGTTACTTTTTTAGGGAGTACCACAATATTGTAATGCATTACTTTTAAAAGTAACTTTCCCCAACACTGCATACGGCAAAGCAATTAACACGATAAAACACATACCTCATTGGCCTCTCTAACTCAAGAGGAATAAACTTGGCGGGTTACAGTTTCTTCTTCTTAAACAAAAAAACAATATAACTTCTTACAGGCGTAACTCTTACAGACATGTTACTAGTGCAGCGCCTCATGAGGCTATTCTACTTGTAGTGCACCGGAAAAAATATCCTGATAGCAACAGTTAAATAAATCCCAAGCTACACCAAAGAGAAATAGGTCCCCCCCTTTTTTCTATGGTTTTAGTTGAATAATATGAAATGAATTGACATGTATTAAAAAATATATATATATTACTTATTTATTCTAATGATTACTCTGAACATTTTTACTATTTATTGACCTTTTAACTGTAAAGTGCATATTATGAACTGAAATATATAGGAGTTGCCTCTGACGGCAGCTACTTTATATATGGTAATGCCCAAATAGATGAAAGATTCCTTAATAGGGATAAATGAGGGAATAGAAGAACTAACTTTAACATTGTTAATTGGCATTAAAGCAGATTTGCTCCAATTTAATTTATATCCTGATAGGCTACTAAAATTATCAAATTCCTTAATTACACTAGAGACTGAAACATCAAAGTGGTCTAAATATAGAATAATATCATCAGCATAAAATGAAATACTATGATTATGGTCATGAATCTTAATCGATACTTCAGATTTCCTGATGGCTTGTGCTAAGGGTTCAAGAGATAGACAAAACAATAAGGGGGAAAGTGGACATCCCTGCCTCGTTCCCGCTGTAAAGGGAACGGGGGGGGGGGGGGGAATAATATTGCCAGTTATGACTGATGCTGCAGGTGAGTGGTATAATGTCTTAATCATAGAAACGAAGTGTTCACCGAAGCCGAAACATTGCAGAACTGCCCACATATAATTCCACTCTAGCCTGTCAAAGGCTTTTTCTGCATCCAGTGAGAAAACCGCACAAGGACTTTGATGAGAATCTACAAAGTCAAGAATATGAAAGAGTCGACGCATATTGTCAGACGCATTGCGCCCCTTGATGAAACCGGTTTGGTCCTCCTTGATCAAACTATGAATTACCTTCTCCATACGAGAAGCAAAAACTTTAGCATAGATTTTCAGATCACATGGGAAGTAGGGATGTTCATTTCGGTTATTTTTCCAACAACCGACGCTCGTTAACCGATAATTAACCGTTAACCGACAAGATTATTTTAAATTAGAACAGAATTAAATTAGAAAAATAGAAAGAATAAGTGTCTGTGACCGGTTAAAAATACTATCATTTGTTTTCCGGGGATTAATTTCACATGCGCAAAAAGCACATGGTCATATCATATCACATCACGCACCTGCAGTGCGTCTGCGAGCGGAGAAAAACATAATAAAGCTTGGCTCTAATGTGTGTATATATATATATATATATATATATATATATATATACAGTATATTGGCTCTAGACTGCGACCATTTTTTGAGAGTGTGCGAGTACAAATTTGACATGGTCGCACTTGTGCGAGTGCATGGTCTGCGCTGCTCCAAAGCGTGCGTGCCAGCCGCAGCACATTGTAGCAGGAGAAAGATTTCACTGATCACGTGAAGAGAGGTGCTTTCAGCAGGAGCGCGAAGGTGCACGCAGCGGACGGAGCACAACGGAGGATTTGGTTTTCAAACTAAAATAAAAGACCGCTTCTTAAACCAGAGAAGGTGAACATGTTGGTATTCTTGTAGAGAAAACATGCAAGTCCTGTCAGCGACAGACAGTTTAGTTTTACTTTGAAAAGCTTGTTATCTTTGCTGTTTACCTCACGTTACACTATGGAGGCTTTCCTTATTTTTTTATATTATTATTACTTGATTTCTCAGTGTTTGCTAAACATTCTGTAATTTATTAGTAGGTATAATACAGCATGTGATGTGTCCTGTGCCATGCCTCCTCTTATTTGTTTTTGTTAATAAATGTTATGTAAGCTAGTTTGTCATTGTAACCCACTGTTTTATTGTTGTTGTGCTTTTTAATTAAGAATAACAATGAATCCATCTTTTGTTTTAGTCTTAAAAAGTGAAAGGTGTATAAATATAAGCAAAACAGACAATTATCTTTTCTTGTAAAGCGTGACACCAAGATCGTGAAACTGAAAGCACACGAAAAAAGGAATTCCTGTCACAAAATTTAAATCACAAATAATATTGATGAAAAAGAACGGGTTGAATGTTGAACACTTTCGTTACCATATAACTATAAACTATGATAAAAGTTCATCAGCATGCATTGATTAATCAAATGTTGTATAATTTTTTTTTAAAAAGTGCGACCAGTGGGAAGAATGAGTCTAGAGCCCTGTATATAACGAATAAATAGGCCTATATGAGAAATATATTTTCACATAAATAATACTTTAAGAAAACTAAAGAAAAACTGTGCAAGTAGCCTATGCAGAATTTCGATTCATTTTTGTTCTGCGTGAAAGGAAAGCAGACGGCAGAAAGCGGAATCCTATTGTTTTTTTTTGTCTTATTTTACAAAAGCGCAAAGATGAGTTTTTATTGTGAATGTACACAAATAAAAGCAAACCTTTTTACAATTCCGGTTATCTTCATGACTAAAAGGAGTATTTACTTCCACTGTTAGAAGGGGGAAAAAGTCAAGTGATTGCTCCAGCGCCGCATGCCGCACACAGTTAAGCTTTGCTACCTTGACAGTGCAGCCTGTTCATTATCATTATAAAAAACATATCAGTCAAACATATGGAAAAAACACACTGCTCAGTTTAAATATGTAGTAAAATCTATGCAAAACATTTTGTTTTACCTGGATATTGGAACGCGAGTGAAGCAGGCCTACACAAAAGGTAAATAATATTTTGGCATTCAAATACATCGCGAATAAAGAAACATTTCATTTTGTGTCGAACGAGAGACCCAACATTGGTTTCAGTTTCGTTTTAGCCTAAATTAATTTGTTTTGGTTTGTCGTTTATATAGCTATAGCTTCTTACATTTTTAATTATTGTTCTTTTCTAAATAGCCTACTGTTAATTGAAAGGATTTGTTGTGAGGGGAACTAAAATAGCCTAGCTATGTTTACAGTGTTTATTATAATGTTTGTAATTCGCGTTGGCTATTTCTGAATGAAATAATAAAATGCGACTTATATATATTTTTTCTCTCTCTAAAAAAATTTTTTTTTTATATGCGTAGCTTATTTTAACCATGCAGCAAACCATTTAAAATATTTTGATAAATTACTGAAAAATAAATAAATAAGTGACTTATTTAAAAAACTGACTGTATAACTGACTGTATTAATCGGTCAAACTTCTAATCGGTCGGTTAACGGTTAAACGGTTAAAATGAACATCCCTAATGGGAAGTAAATATGTTAATAACTTTGACCTATACTTAATATGAAATAAATGTATTAGAGTATACAGCGCTTCCACCCATTTCTGAGCTTTTTCCAATGTCTTAAGGTCGACAACTCTTGATGTGCGTGTCAGGTTTCAACCCTTCGTGGTTAAACCAGGTAAACATGTGAATGCTATAGTGCTGGGCTCACAATATCAAGGTCTAATTTTTAATTAATTCTTATTTTGATGAACCAAGATCTTTTAAGTCTGTGCTGTTTTGCATGAACAAAATGTTGTCAATTTTACAACAAAATTTTAATATTTTTTTTATGTGGCGTGACATTGCTGAAGCGCCTTAAAAACAACTTGATTTTTATTTGAGTGCTGAACAAATATCCGTACATTTTATGCTTTGGTGGTCCTTGCTTTGACACTTTTGCCTTCCTCCTGCCCTCTTCATGGCTGTCTGTAAACAAATCCATCATTAAGATGCTTTTAACTTCAGAGTCCAGTGAAAAATACATCTTGTCTGTGGTTGGATATGAGAGACAACAGGAAGTGACTCGGAAATCATATTTTGGAATCCAGCTCAATGATGGATTTGTTTCTTGTAAACACACAGCTTTTGTCTTTTCAAGATGTAAATTGATGGACTGGAGTGGTGAGGATTGCTTGTGATCTTTTTATCAGCTGTTTGGACTCTCATTCTGACGGCACCCATTCACTGCAGAGGATCCATTGGTGAGCAAGAAATAAACTCATCCAGATTTTGGATGGCCTGAGGGAACATGGTCAGCAATTCCTTAAAAAAACAGAACAAGTAAAACATGAAAGATAGTAGAATTAGATGTGATTATGAATGATTAGCTTGTACTGTAAAAGCCTGCAAAAGTTTTTACCAAGGGATGTTGTTAAAACCTGTTAACATGCACCAGGACGCCAGCGCACTGAAAGCTCTTTGTTTGCACATGTCATTGTTTTCAAACAAATAAAGTAAAACAGGACAAAATTAATCTTGACAAACTCTATATCATTTTGAAGGTCTAAGCCTCAAGCATCGATGACAGATCGCTGTTTTTCGATAGAAAGCTTATAAGGAATGTATTTGCTAAATTTGTGTAAGCAGTACACATCAAAACATGTATAAAAAACCCGCAGTACATACCAGATTCATCCTGATAACGACACTCAAATGTATCCACTGCTGTAAATCCCGGTTTAGTTTCAGAGATAAGGGTCCACTGAACAAAAGTCCATCGAGCACTTTTAGTCCAAAAAAACAATAACGCTGTAATTTGGATCGTTATTCATTTGTTTACATCTCATCTCTTGAGGGAGAGTTATTGTTTGTGTCCGTTATGGAACAAATTACGCTCAAAAACAGTGTCTTGGTGGTAAAAAAACAGCATGATTTTGTAGCAGGCAATGTCCCAAACAGAATGAGATCATCCAAAAAAAAAAAGGTCAAAGATACACGGAAGATTGTTTATTTGAATTCTGGCGCTCCCTCGCGACGGCACGTGACGCAAGCTGTGACGCACCTGTCATCTGATGGAGGCGTAACTTAGCGATCTTTTTAGCACAAATAACTTTCTTTTTTTTCTTCTTCAACAGTTTTCATATATGTTTGCGTGTTTTGTGGGTAATGTGCCTGTATCTGTATGATTAACATCTGTATGGCTGATAATCAGCATGTAATTGCTGACTGTTCACAGATATCAGTGTGAATGCAGTCTATATAAAAGGCCATTATAATGTGATTATTGACTATATTGGGCAGCCATCAGTATGATTAGCATCTGTATGAATGATCGTCAGCATGTGATTACTAATGTATGAGCAGGAGAGCATCTGTATGTCAGGAAATCAGTATGTACTTAAGTTATTTTTTTTATTATTATTTTTCTTTTTTCATCACTCAAAAATTATTATTATTGTATTTTTCTATTGCTCAAATAAATCACTTATACGATGTCTAAGATTCTGTCTACTGTTTTATAATTGAAAAACTGCAGTGGCATGTATAAAGACTAAATAGTCTGTAGTAGAACCCTTCAATAATTTGGTAAATATTTTTCCTCAAACGGGGGGGCTAGAAAAATGGCTGCATGAATCTCATTTTTCATGGTATCTTCTTCAGATTTGAAATATAAACTCATGAGACATGTGACTTTCAACCCATTACTTTTCTGGATTGCTTCAGGGCTGATTTCGTGTATTTTTATATGAAATTAAAAAAAATTCAGTGTGGTACAATTTTTATCAAGGCACTTCAGTGTCTATAACTTTTTATATTTTTGAGCATTATCAACTCTGGATGATGGATAGTAAAGGCCAAAGGGTCTTCTTTCCGAAGACACCAAAATTGTGTGTGTGGCACACTGAAGTCAGGAGCTGTTACCATTTTAAGTTAGTTAGTCATTTTCAGCTGTGATTCCCAATATGCGGGGCGCTGGTTAACAGGTTAAAGAGACACAATAGTGGACTAGTGGATAATACAGGGTTTTTGTCATCCTTTTAATTTTACCCAAATAATCCTCAAATGGAAATCCAGATATTAGGTCCAGATTTCTGTGCATTTGAACATCCTTTGAAAGACGGTTAACTCATGAACATTGTAAGTAACAATTTCAGGACCAAACAATTCACTGAAATTTGTCACAACTGACACAAATAATGTGTGCACAAAGCCGTGAAGATTTGCAGACAATAATTCACTTGCGAGGATGAAAAATTGGCAGCAGATAACAACATGAACTCGTTATAAACTGAACCCGGCAACACATTTTGGCTGTGTGTACAACAAGAACTACATACTACTACCCCAAAACAAACAAGACGCATGTAATCATGTGGAAAGCATGATACCATGCCTATCTATATCGATTAATGGTGACTTTTAGGACATAAGACATCCTTTTAAAAGACAATCTGTCTGGAGTGGGCTATTAACTTTCTGTATTTAAGATAAACACTTCTTAAAGCCTGAGTAACCAGTTTTTGCTCCTTTAATGAAAGCTCTTGCTGGAACATCACAGATAACAGCAGTGACCTTAAAGAAGCACTGTCTAACCTAGATAACCCATCCTTTGCTTAATCCTTGTAACTCACTGACTGTCAAGACCCTGCCCTGACTGTCTTGTCTTTGTTCAATGTCTGTTTGTTCGTTTTGTGTCTAAGCACATGGTTCTGTCTCTGTTTGTGTTTGCCATGTGCTCCTCTTGTCCCACCTCCTTATTTCGCCTGGTCACGCCCCCTTGTTTAGTCCTTGTCTAGTCCTCATTTGCTTGATTGTGTTCACCTGATCCTCATGTGCTCTGCTGCTTTATATTGTGTTCCTTTCCCTTGTGTCTTTGCTGGTTCGTTTTGGTGATTTACCTGTTTCTTGGTCCTAAAGTTATCTTTTGATCTTGCGCTAGTTATTGTGATCTTGCTCAAGTTATTTTTGATCTCTTATCTAGTTTTTATATCCTCATTTCCTTTTTTGTTTTCTCTAGTTCTGCCTAGTTCTTGTTTGTTGCGTTCTATCTTGTTTTGTTTTCTCTTTTGATTTAGATTTTCTTTTACCCTCGTTTTTGCAGTTCCAGTCCTTTTTGGATCTTGGCCTTGTTTTTGCTCTTTGATTACTTTCTTTAGCTTGTTTTGGTTTATTTATTGTTTTTGCTTTTGTTCTCTCTTTGTCTACTTTTGTCTGTCTTGTGTCTTTGTGTTGTCTTGAGTCTTGTCTTGTTTGTTATCGTGTTTTGCCCTGTCCTGCCCTTACCCAGATTCCCTGGCCTCTGACCCCTACTACCTGGAAGCAGGCCTCCACTCCCTCAAGTCAAGTCTCTGGTTCTGAGAGTCTCTACCTGGCGGCTAGACTGGTGTGACTTCTGAGATTCACTTCAGGCTACTCTGTCTTCCTGCCTAGCCCTTCCTCTGGAGCTGCCGCCTCCGTGCTTGAGTCCGCTGCCAACTCAGACAGACTCAGTGGTCATCCCTCCTGCCCGTAGTGTGTTGTCTGCCCTGCCCCTCTGTTTGGACTGGTTCACTTCTCACTCTCCCTGCTGTTTCTAGTCTACGTCTTGTCAATAAACTACCATTGTCTGCTCATTTGCATCTGGGTCCCATTTCTTGCAGATCCCTGACAGAACGAACCAGCCACTCCGGACCCAGCAATGAGCATCCGTATTGTTCCTCCCAGTACCGCCAAGGGGAGACTGGCACTCCAACGGGCAGTGGCACCGCTCCGCCAGCAGGGCCGGGAGGTGGGTTCATTTGCCCAGTTCTTCTGGACCATGGCAAGGGGCTTGGAGTACCCGGACTCAACTCTAAAGGAGGCCTTAAATCTCTGCTTGGATGACCCCCTGCCACAATGGGAAATGGAGCAACTAAGGGGCCTAGATTACTGGACCTTTTCCAAGTATTTGCACCATCGCAAGGATTGGCAGATCCTTACACCGCCAGAGTCAGCCTGCAGAGACCATGCCTCCCTCCCTCTTATGTTGAGTCAGATTCAAGACCCTCTTCAGTCTCCTACGTTAAAGCGTAGACTGAGGAGGAGGAGAGCGGCTAAGACTGCTGTATCTGTTTCCGAGTCCACAGAGTTAACTGCAGTCAGTATAGAAACGATCACTGCAGAGGATCCTAGGTCTGCTCCAGTTATTCCTGAGTCTGTCCATTCATCTCCAGTCATCCCAGAGCCAGACTGTAGCGACCAACCTGTTCTCTTACCCTCGCTGAGTCGAGTCCCAGATCATCCTCTGACTCCAAGAAAGCACAAGTCAAGAAGAAGGGAAGCAGCCCAGAACACTGCATCGGTCTCAGAGCCAGTCGAGTCAATTTCTGCCAGTCCTGGGCCAGTTGAGTCCGCTCCAGTTATTCCAGACCTTGTCAAGCCTGCTCCAGTCAGTCTAGAACCAGTCAAGTCAGATCCTTTCATCCCAGAGATGGCCAAGTTAGCAGCAGTAACTTCAAATGTGGTTAAGTTTAATATAGTCAATTCAGAGGCTGCCATGGCTGCTGCTGTCTCCCCAGTAGCAGTTGATCACACACTGCTGTGCCCCCAGAAGCCTAAACGAAGGAGGGCCCGTGTTGTGCAGTTCGACATTCCCTCTCAGGGGGTACCAAGTCCTTTGGCTCAGGAGGGCCTAAGCCACGAGATCCCAGGCACATTGGTCCGGGTGGGCCTGAGTCAAGAGGCCCCAAGTCCAGTGGTCCAGGATGACTCTAGTCAGGGTGCCTTACCTCCAGAGGTCTTGGAGGACCAGACTCAGAATGTTCCTAGTCCAGTCGTCCAGGTGGACCCAAGTCAGGAGGCCCAAGGTCCAATGGTCCTGAAGGAACCAATTCTGATGGTCCAATCTCCTGTGGTCTCAGAAGTATGTAACCTGGTTGAACCACACCCTAAGCTGCCTACTTCACCAGTTGTCTCTGTCCTAGTGAAGGAATCTGTGACTGTCCGTGTAACTTTACTTGAACCACCTGTTAATCCTGTCACGCCCAAGAAGGGCAGTCATGTCAGTCGTGCCATGTCCTCAGAGCCTGTCCTGGTTCCAGACCCGGAGGCCTGTCCTGAACGTCCTAATCTGCCTGCTACTGCCAAGAAGGCCATATCTGTGCTGCCAACCAGTCATGTCATGACCACAGAAGGGGATGCCGTCTGTCAAGTTGTGTTCTCTGAGACTATTCCTACCTCAGTCACAGATGCCTGCCCAGAGCAGTCAAATCCCCCAGCTATGGCCATGGAGGCTAACTCTGAGCAGTCCGCTCACCTTGTCACGACCATTGAAGCTGTTGTCGAGCAGCCCGATCTTCCTGCAATGGCCATGGAGGCCATTCCTGAGCAGCCAGTTCTTTCAGCCACAGCTCCGGTCCAGGAGCCTCCAGTGTCGGCTCCGGCTCCAGTGCCCGCTCCTCCAGAGCGCACTACAGTGGCCGCTCCCCAGTCAGTCCCAGAGTCTGCCCTTGTGGCCCAGGAGGGCCCGTCGGAGTCAAGCCCAGAGTCTGCCCTTGCGGCCC
Source organism: Schizothorax lantsangensis (assembly GCA_027422415.1). Lineage (NCBI taxonomy): Eukaryota > Metazoa > Chordata > Actinopteri > Cypriniformes > Cyprinidae > Schizothorax > Schizothorax lantsangensis. The sequence goes on from JAPDDO010000074.1 coordinate 141,968, forward strand.
AGCAGGGCCCGTCGGAGTCAAGCCCAGAGTCTGCCCTTGCGGCCCAGCAGGGCCCGTCAGAGTCAAGCCCAGAGTCTGCCCTTGTGGCCCAGCAGGGCCCATCAGAGTCAAGCCCAGTGTCTGTCCTTGCGGCCCAGGAGGGCCCGTCAGAGTCAAGCCCAGTGTCTGTCCTTGCGGCCCAGGAGGGCCCGTCAGAGTCAAGCCCAGTGTCTGTCCCTGAAGCCCTGAAATGGGCTTCCAATTCTGTACCTGAGCCTGTTCTTGCATCTCCTGAGCTGGTTTCCCAAGAATGCACCCTCTCTGCCTGTGCGGTCATGGCCCCTGAGTTTGTCCCAAGGTCCTTCACGAGTCAAGAGCTGGCCCGGGAGGCCACGAAGACTAGTCCTAAGACCCCTCCAGTGAGACGAGCCCACGTCCCCAGAAGGACCACCAACCAGATTCCCATCCCACCCTCCCTATTACCTAGCCCTTTTGGATCCCCCAAGCCAGAACCTCCCTGGTTAAACTCAAACTATCCCCCGAAATCATTTTCCTCCCTCCCAGTCCCGCCCCCTATGTTTCCTGGCTACCCTGGGGTTCCAAGTTTTGTTCCTCGCCTGCCCCCCCAGTTGGTACCTCCCTGTACTGGTTGGCCCAGTGTGGACGCCTGGAGGCGCCCATTGGGAGGAGGGTACTGTCAAGACCCTGCCCTGACTGTCTTGTCTTTGTTCAATGTCTGTTTGTTCGTTTTGTGTCTAAGCACATGGTTCTGTCTCTGTTTGTGTTTGCCATGTGCTCCTCTTGTCCCACCTCCTTGTTTCGCCTGGTCACGCCCCCTTGTTTAGTCCTTGTCTAGTCCTCATTTGCTTGATTGTGTTCACCTGATCCTCATGTGCTCTGCTGCTTTATATTGTGTTCCTTTCCCTTGTGTCTTTGCTGGTTTGTTTTGGTGATTTACCTGTTTCTTGGTCCTAAAGTTATCCTTTGATCTTGCGCTAGTTATTGCGATCTTGCTCAAGTTATTTTTGATCTCTTATTTAGTTTTTATATCCTCATTTCCTTTTTTGTTTTCTCTAGTTCTGCCTAGTTCTTGTTTGTTGCGTTCTATCATGTTTTGTTTTCTCTTTTGATTTAGATTTTCTCTTACCCTCGTTTTTGCAGTTCCAGTCCTTTTTGGATCTTGGCCTTGTTTTTGCTCCGATTACTTTCTTTAGCTTGTTTTGGTTTATTTATTGTTTTTGCTTTTGTTCTCTCTTTGTCTACTTTTGTCTGTCTTGTGTCTTTGTGTTGTCTTGTTTGTTATCGTGTTTTGCCCTGTCCTGCCCTTACCCAGATTCCCTGGCCTCTGACCCCTACTACCTGGAAGCAGGCCTCCACTCCCTCGAGTCAAGTCTCTGGTTCTGAGAGTCCCTACCTGGCGGCTAGACTGGTGTGACTTCTGAGATTCACTTAAAGCTACTCTGTCTTCCTGCCTAGCCCTTCCTCTGGAGCTGCCGCCTCCGTGCTCGAGTCCGCTGCCAACTCAGACAGACTCAGTGGTCATCCCTCCTGCCCGTAGTGTGTTGTCTGCCCTGCCCCTCTGTTTGGACTGGTTCACTTCTCACTCTCCCTGCTGTTTCTAGTCTACGTCTTGTCAATAAACTACCATTATCTGCTCATTTGCATCTGGGTCCCATTTCTTGCAGATCCCTGACACTGACAAGCTCTTTTAAATACTCAACGAAACTTTGAGCTTTTGTGGCTTTTTATTCACTGTGGCGTTGCTGCTCCACTGCTCTGTAACTCATCGGGAAAAGAAGCAAGTAAATAACGCTTTTCAGTTTCTAAGACTACGCCTAGCCATGTTTTTAACTGCTCATGTTTTCATGTGCAGCTGGCAAATAAAATTAAACAATTACTTTTAAGACAACACATACATTTATTGTTGGGTTAACTAACTGGTTTTGTGTCGATCTCTCTTGAGTCACACAAAAAAAATCTGCCTAAACACAACATGTGTCAGAATGCTATCAACAATACCATATTATAGTATAAAAATCAAATAATAGCAGTGTGTGTAGAAACCCTTTAAATCACACTGAGATTATATATTTTTACTTGTAAATCCCACTGTTTGCATTCTAATACTAGTATAAATGGTTTCTAATACTAGTGTTTTTAAAACCATACTGTAGTAAAGTGTATTATATTCTATTTATTATAGTATTTACAACACTTTGTTAATGAATGTTACAGCATACTGTAGTATTAACTATAATGAACTAATAAACTGTAATAAATACTATAGTTTTTTACTACAGTAAACTGTAATATACCCTATAGTTGTAGAAAACTTAGTACAGTATTGGGTAAAGTAATTTGTGTATGTTACTATAGTTGTTATATTACAACAGCAACTATAGCATTACCACAATGAATTAATTCAAGTACTTTACTATAGTATGGTTCAAAAACACTATAGTATTTACTATAAAAAAATAATGTGGGAAACATTAAAGTTCTGTCTTTAAGACAGAATTTCATATTATTCTTTAATTTGTAGTTCTTAATATTTTCAACACACCATTGGACAACATTTGCTTAAATATGTGTTTCACCAATAAATCAATTCTGAATTCCTCTGGCATTTAATGTGTATTTGTGTATTTTAGACAGCAGCGTGATGACAGGACTTTTATTTTGATGATGTGAGGTCATAAGACTGCGCCGCACTCCGGCATCTGTTGTGATTCAGCTGAAGAAAAGTTTGTGTGTTTTTAAGCATTTAAAGTGTTTAAATCGATGCAAAAAAATCAGGCAATGTAATAGTTTTTACAAGCAACGTAAAATGGTTTAATTACGGATGAAGTAAACAGTGATACTTTATCTAACATGAATAAACGTTATTTTTATGAGTAAACAGCACTCTTACATGAATAACAGAGAAGCTGTGTCTCATTTCGCTCCCTATGTAGTGACTCAGTTTATAGTGAAGACGAGTTCACTCATAATAACAACAACATTATTAGGGTTGCCAACTTCAGAAAAGGAAAATAAGGGACGCTACCTCATGTGTTTATGATGCATCTTTCACAGTATGGTTAATATTTTATCTATAAACTTGGATTTATCTGATCATTATAATGCGTTTTGACTGCTTTAATATTCACAGTTTATTAAAATCTTATTTCAGACATGAAATTGTGTTTATGTAAAATACACACTTCAGCAGAGTAATCTGCTGAAGCATCACTCCGAAACATCTGCAACATTTTAATTAGTTTACATGTTTGTGAAAATAAAACTCAAAATAACCTGCGGGGAATGATCTGGGACAGTTCTCTTCAGGTTATAAAAGACAAAGAAACATACAGCAAAAGATGCATGTCTGTGAATACTTAGCAGTGCAGTAACTAGAGAGCTGATTGAGATGCACACAGAGATTTAGTTTGCATTTATTTCTGGTTTTCTTAATTATTTTCTTCTTAAACAGAACAAATTGTTCAAAAATCACAGAAGATCCACTTGACACTATTATAAAGATGGCATTTATTAAAGAGGAGAGTGAAGACATAAGGATTGAAGAAGCATTCAGAGTCGAACATGAAGATACTGAGGAACAAACAGGTTGGTTTTCATTCTCAAACTCTGTCATTTGATCCTTATTAAAATATCCCTCTCTACTGAAATTAATGATATTTTAAAGAATGTCATGAGCGTCCTAATTGAAGTCGTTTTATTTTATTGGTCTTCATGCTGACCAGACGAATACCGGACAAAAATGCACAAAATGTTGAATGTCAAAATTACTTTTGGCAAGTGGCTTTATAAATCTTAAAAGAGCTAAAACGTCCTGAATGACTGTAAAGAACAGGGAGAAAATTGGATTTGTGTCAGATCCACGTCATGAGCAACAGATTTTAAAGAGACAACACTGCTTTTATGCTGAATTCGAGACTTTGGTCTCATCCACACAAAGCCAGAGCTTTCCATATCTGATTTTTTTTTTTTTCTTTCTGTAAACATGGCTTCATCTCAAGAATAGGGATGGGCACATTATCAAGTGACTCCAGAAATTGCCTGCGCATTTTAAACACATACAAAGTACGAAAATAATTTTAATTGAAGTATGCCTACTGTTGAACAAATATGACGAAAAAAAGCACTGCAGCATTATTATAACGTCACTATTTTTGAAAAATAAACTTTTTTTATTTTATTTATTTTAGTCATTTAGCAGACGCTTTTATCCAAAGCGACTTACAAATGAGGATATATACACATTGAAGAAAATAAAGAAATTAAACAAACTTGATAAATGCACACAACAACATTTCAATACTAAACATTTAAATGAAAGCTAAAAACAATTCAAAATATTACAACAACAAAAGGTAAGAGTATAATAATGCTTCTTTACTTTACTTTACTTTTAGTCATTTAGCAGACGCTTTCACCTTTACATCTTACCTCTACTCATTTAGCAGACGCTTTTATCCAAAACGACTTACAAATAAGAAAAAGTAGCCAAAACTAAAAGTGAAAACTCTGTAAATACCAAACACACACATTGAAGAAAATAAAGAAATTAAATAAACTTGATAAATGCATACATCAACACTAAACATCTAAATGAAAGCTAAAACCAATTCAAAATATTATAACAACAAAAGGTAAGAGTATAAAAAGCGATACTTATATCCTTTGCCGGTGTCGCTGCCCGGTGGAGTCGCACGGTAGAGTCGAAGGTCTTTACTCTTCGGTCTTCACACGACGGCTGCCGCGGTATACTAAGCTTTTTATACCCATCTAACAAAATACTACTCCAATTCAGCTGCACACACTTTCCTGATTCATCCCAACAAATGGCCAAGCAAGTGCCTGACACTGACAAGGGACGCGATACACTAAGAGACCAAACGCGATTTCAGCTCGTCTCCACGAAGTAAACAAAAACAAGCGTTTCCTAGCAACGACAACTGCCTAAACACTAATGAGACAAGTAAATACACTTACGAGCTGATTTGAACCTGCTGATAAACTGCTTTTCTCCAAGAGTATTACTTTATACTGACTTCTGCTGGCACATTTAAAAACAATAAGACCGTATCGCATAACTCAGTCAATATCGGGCATTGCATTTGAGCATGAAACTGAACACTGGTAATATGCATTCAGCATGTTAATAAATGTTAATATCCCAACGCATCCTACATTAGATTAATCAGATACTCGATCACTGTTGCACATCCCTACTCAAGAAATATCTGCGTACACACGAAACCACCTCAAAACTATGTAGTATACATGCCAGACCAGTATGTGGCGCTGTAATTCTGCCACAGAGACACACTAAAAACAGAAGATTTGTGCGCTGTATACAAACCCAACACAACAAAAACAGAATTGTTCCACTTCCAACTTTAACGAGTTCCAGTGAATCACAAATGAACGAGTTCCAGTGAATCACACATGTTGCCCACGTGATGCTGGCATGACACAAAGAGAGCATTTCGTGTTTTTGTATCAATTATAGCAAAAACAGGAAAAAAAAATGAATATATATGTTTATAAGCAAATGAAAAAGCACAAATGTCAGGGCATGTCAAAACTTCTCCAGACCCCCAAAATACCCCTAGACCCCAGAGGATTAATCTGGCTTACACATAACACACTAACACATTTCTATTATTCAAATCTGTTAAAGGATTGTTAAGCTGCATTAATTAGGTCAACCGGAACCAGGAACACTTCCCATAACACCCAATGTTCTTGTTACATCGTGAGAAGAATGGCATCTACTCTAATATTAGTCCGTTTCTTTCTTATTCCAAGGTCACTGCAGTCACCAGATCCAGTCTGAATCCAGATCAGATGGTGGATCAGCAACTAGAGATGACCTCTACAGCCCTGAACGTCAGCGGAGACCAGGACACCTAGATGAGCCCCAGAGACAAACCCCCAGTGAGGACCCCGTCACCTAGACGGCCATCTGGACAAGACCGCGGGAACCAGATGAGTCCTTTACACAAACTGGCCCCCCGAGCCTGGTTTCTCCCAAGTTTTTTTTCTCCATTCTGTCACCAATGTCACATAATTTTCAGTGATATCGTCGACTTGATTGCACAGACACTATTTAAACTGAACTGAGCAGGATGATGACATCACTGAATTCAATGATGAACTGCCTTTAACTAAAAATTTAGTGTTTACTATTGTCCTTCTGCATTATTGACACACTATTTTCCTATTTAATACTGTAAAGCTGCTTTGACACAATCTGAATTGTTAAAAGCGCTATATAAATAAAGGTGATTTGACTTGACGTCATGTATGCTATTTTTGGTTTGTTTCACCAAATGCAGTGTAAAACGTACACATTGGATACGGGTCACTTTTAAAAGAAGTGTAAGCACATCGTCCAAAAAATCAGATATAGTCGCAAAATCGGAATTGGTCATCAAGACCTGCGGTGTAAATGCAGCCTAATAATGACATTTTGTCCTGAGTGTGTATGTGTGTGTGTGCGTGTGTGTGTGTGTGTGTGTGACCTGAGCTACAATCAGGAAGTATGGCACGAGACGCAGCGTCTCGTTCCCTCTTCAGGAACTTGCGCTATGTCGCTTTGGGAACGACAATGCCCACGCCGCCATGGTCACAAATCCCTGCCTAGTGTGTAAGAGCACAGCTAGGGCTTAAGAACAGATGCACCAGGAGAGGCAACTAAATCATTATAAAACCTGTCAAACGTTATTGGAGTAGACCATCCCGCAGCATCACAGATGTCTTGAAGAGAAACACCAGCAAGGAAGGCCTTAGAGGCCACCATACTTCTCAGCAAAAATCTGAAGTTTGTACTTGCATTGCCTTCGTGTTAAGAGATTCCCTTTTGTTGTCTCTTTGCAGAAAAGGTGTTTCCCAAGGTTGCTGATTGGCTGGAAGTTCAGTAGTAGTTGAAGTGACGTCTTGGGCGTTGGCTGACAAATGGTTTTGGAGTCAGTTGTGGAGTTGGTCTGGTTGAAGTTTTAGGTGGGCGCTCGAGGTCGGACTCGGAGACACGGCATTGGCAAACTTCAATGTAGCACACGAAAAACTCAACGGAAATAAAATAAATTAAAGTAAAAGAATAAAAGGATATAACAGGACTAGGTAGTTTTTCTTCTCATCGTGGTTAGGTAGCAGCTGGCGTGCAGGCCGAAGCACGCTCAAAGAGCGCAGAAAGTGATGACAAAAAGCATGGCTAAAAGCTAGAAGAGAGCAAAAAGCTAAAAAGACAAAGCATTTGATGGTGTCCTGAGTTTTTAAAGGAACACTCCACTTTTTTTGGAAATAGGCTCCTTTTACAACTCCCCTAGAGATAAACAGTTGAGTTTTACCGTTTTTGAATCCATTCAGCCGATCTCTGGGTCTGGCGGTAGCACTTTTAGCTTAGCTTAGCATAGATCATTGAATCGGATTAGACCACGCTCCGGCGCGATCACTTCAACTGTTTCCTTATACCAGCAGAATTAACTTTAAACACTTATTGTCTTATTAATAATCACTGTATAAAGGTCTGCTTTTATTTGTGTACACTCACAATAAAAACAAAACAGATTTTATATACAACCCCAAATCAGAAAAAGTTGGGACAGTATGGAAAACGCATATAAAAAAAGAAAGTAGTGATTTCTAAATTTACTTTGACTTGTATTTCATTGCAGACAATATGAACACAAAATATTTCATGTTTTGTCTGGTCAACTTCATGTCATTTGTAAATATACATCCTTTCCTGTCATTCAGACCTGCAACACATCCCAAAAAAAGTTGGGACAGTAAAGCATTTACCACTTTGTAATGTTGCCATTCCTTTTCACAACACTTAAAAGACGTTTAGGGACTGAAGACACCAAGTGATGAAGTGTTTCAGGTGTAATTTTGTCCCAGTCTTCCTGCAAACAAGTCTTAAGGTGGGCAACAGTACGGGGTCTTCGTTGTCGCATTTTGCGCTTCAAAATGCGCCACACATTCTCTATTGGAGACAGGTCGGGACTGCAGGCAGGTCAGTAAAGTACCCGTACCCTCTTCCTCCACAGCCAGGACTTTGTAATGTGTGCAGAATGTGGTTTTGCATTGTCTTGTTGAAATATGCATGGACGTCCCTGGAAAAGATGTCTTCTTGAAGGCAGCATATTGTGCTCCAAAATCTCTATGTACTTTTCAGCATTAATGGTGCCATCACAGAAGTGCAAGTTACCTTTGCCAAGGGCACTGACACAACCCCATACCATGACAGACCCTGGCTTTTAGACTTGTTGCTGGTAACAGTCTGGATGATCCTTTTCTTCTTTGGTCCGGAGCACACGGCGTCCATTCCTCCCAAAAAATACCTGAAATACTGATTCATCTGACCACAGTACACATTTCCACTGTGTGATGGTCCATCCCAGATGCCTCCGAGCCCAGAGAAGTCGATGGCGCTTCTGGACACTGTTAACATAGGGCTTCCTTTTGGCACAGTACAGTTTTAACTGGCATTTGTGGATGTAACTACGTATTGTTGTACTTGACAAAGGTTTGCCAAAGTAGTCCTGAGCCCATGTGGTGATATCGCTTATAGATGAATGACGATTCTTGATGCAGTGCCGCCTGAGGGATCAGAGATCACGGTTGTTCAGCTTAGGCTTGCGCCCTTGTCCTTTACGCACTGAAATTCCTCCAGATTCCTTGAATCTTTTAATTATGTTATGCACTGTTGAAGGTGAAATATCCAAATCTCTTCCTATCTTTCTTTGAGGAACATTGTTTTTAAACATTTCAATAATTTTCTCACGTATTTGTTGGCAAACTGGCGATCCTCGGCACATCTTTGCTCCTAAAGGACTAGACCTTTCTTGGATGCTGCTTTTGTACCAAATCATAATTACAATCACCTGTTGACATCAACTGTTTCAAATCACATCATTATTTAACCAATTTACCTCATTACTACCTCTAAATTGCTCCTGTCCCAACTTTTTTTGGAATGTGTTGCAGGTCTGAATGACAGGAAAGGATGTATATTTACAAATGACATTAAGTTGACCAGACAAAACATGAAATATTTTGTGTTCATATTGTCTGCAATTAAATACAAGTCAAAGTAAATTTAGAAATCACTACTTTCTTTTTTTATTTGCGTTTTCCATTCTGTCCCAACTTTTTCTGATTTGGGGTTGTATATAACATGTAATAATATTTAGTATTTTCACGTCTAGATGGAAAAAAACTGTAATTTGCACTACTGTCTGTTCAAAATAAATGAAAAGAAACTTGAGCATAGTAGATTTTTTTTTTTTTCTGTTGTACCGAAATCGTATCGAACCGAGGTACGTACCGAACCGTGACATCTGTGTACCGTGCCACCCCTAATATATAGTATGATTTTTTAGTCATAGACCCACGCATGCTTTGTATTATCGTAAAAAGTACATTTTATATCCAAGAAACAAATTATTACTGTTTATTATTGTTTAGGACGTTAAACATCATTAGAAATATATTTATAAAATGTATTTGCAAACAGAGCATTAATAATAAACATGGTCTAAACATTCTTAGACTCGTAGCATTCATCATGCACTCATATTACTTTTATATCGTTTTTTAAATATTGTTTCATATTATATAGAGCATGAAAACATAATCGCGTCATAAGAAAGTTAGATACAATGAAGTGCCTGTCGTATTCAAAATGTTTCACTCGAAACTAATGTAAAAAATAAACATTACTTACTCATAAGAATGGACCGCTCCGGGGGCCTCATTTATAAAATGTTGCACAGAAACCATCCTAAATTTGATCTTACGATCATTTCTAAGATATGCGTACGGTTGGTTCATAGAATGAACGTACGAACAGAAATCACGCGTATGCGTCTCTTTCAGATGTGAAATCTATGAATCGCAAATGATCTTAAACTTGTGCGCAATTGAATGGTTTCAGCTCTCTGCCTTGTAAACGACTCCTAATTAATGTCCTTAACATATAAAATATCACCAATCATCATAATTTAGAACAGCAAGCTGCAAGAACAGCTTACATTAAAAAAAAAACCTGCAAAAAGTAAAAAGTGCGTACGTCTGCTCAGACCCTGATGTGACTCTAAGCACTTTTCCACGTCGAAGACCGTTTTTATAAATATGAGCGTTGGCGTGGATTTAAGCGTACGCACACTCTAAGATCAAATCTGAGCGTACGCACATTTTATAAATGAGGCCCCAGGGCTGGGTCAGCTTCCGCATCGCATCTTTACTGAGGTAAATCCTGGGTTATTCCTTTCTTCTTCCAGAAACGAACAGTAGCCGTGATGAACGATCTCCTCACTCTTTGTTTATGCTGGGCGTTTACATGTGCGTGCGTCTCACTTGGATATTTACATATGAGCGCGGGGGGGGGGGGGGGGGGGATCGCATTTGAGATAATGAGTTAAGCCCGGCTCACACTGTGCGATTTTGGCCACGATTTGCTCGTCTGAGACAAATTTTGAAAATCCTAAAAGATTCCTATAATCCTAGGCTAAAATCTGTAGACTTTGATCGCTGGTTTGACATGTTCACCGACAGCCGATTAATGGCTGTTGCGATCAAATTTCACCTCCGGCGAAGTTCTGGCAGTGTCAGAAGATTTGGCGAACAGTCCTGCAGTGTGACTACCCCACGATGAATGTCAAACTGTCTCCGTTTTTCAACACAAGCTATGGACAGAATTAATGCTGGAGAATTATTCTATCAGCCATAAACTCCTGCGCTCCCGGCCTCCGCTCACGGAATTCATCTGATACGTTGCTGACACTGGTTGCTCCGCTGTTTTCATGTGGGTGTGTAGAGCTGCATACACTATTCTTCTTAAATACGCCGGTATTGCCGCCGTTCATATACTTTTCATGATAGCCAACAGTTCGGTCCCGCGTGTAATGCAGTTTGTAGTCACTGGACGTGTCCGGACAAGTTTTCTTGCGCGCACCTGTTTTTAACTCTTTACTGTCGTACAGTCTGACATTAATGACAACTGAGATCCCACAGTGTGACATGATCATCATGTTCGTGCAGTCTGACAAGTACAATCCTAAAGGACTTTTAAAAAATCGCACAGTGTGAGCCCGGCTTTAGACGGGAAAGACTGAACATCGTGTTGGTTTCATACAGATTACTTTATTACAGAATGTTTGTTTTCGATATTACTTACTTCATTTAAATGGCGTCAGGACCTTTTTGCTGAAGACTTCCTTGCGAGAATGACGGTCCGCAGATCTGTCTTCTGTTTAGAAGCCTTCGGCCTGGAGCGCCGCTCTGACTCCTGCTCTTTCTGTGGGGGTGTATGAGTAGCGACGCTTTGTTTCTGGAAGAAAAAAAGGACTGGCCCATCTCCGATCCCTCTGCCAGATCTATTTGCGATCCCCACAAAAGCAGCCCCTGCTCTGATTCGTCAGAAGAGGGACCTGAGCGGCGAGGAACACTACTGAGGGCACCCTCCTCAAAGAGCGCCCTCCGGGAGCGGAGCAAGCGCAGTGAGAGCCGCTCGCAATGAGAACAGTCAACTCCCTTGAGAGCTGACTGAGCATGCTCTGCTCCCAAACAATCAACGCACAAACTGTGTGTATCCCCACCCATAATTAAACTTGGGCAGGAAGGAACACACAGCTTGAAGCGCTGCTTGTCAGACTTCTGACTCTCTTTAGACATTTTTGAATGAAATCAAGACAGTTACTCACTGGCGCAACACAACACCTACACAAACACACAGAGAGTGCTTACTGAACAACAGAAGCTGCCGCTGTATCCACTGCACGTGCTTATAAGCTTCCTGGTTGCTACGTCACCCCTCCCATGACATCTCGCCATTCCATTGGACTGATTTCAGATGTGATTCAGAGCGCATTCACGCAGAAGCATTCCAAAAGCGTTTCGACGCAGCACAAGTTCCTGAAGTGGAACATAAAATTTTCCATTTATCTTATGGTGTAAAATCAGAACATACAAGTCTGAAAAGTAAACTGTATATTATATCTGCCAATAAGTTTTCTTAAACTTATGACTGTTTGTGACTGTTTGTCTGTTTTTAGTTTAGACAATGGAGGACCTTGCAGGGTCAAACGAGGACTGCAGAAATGTAGGTCTTTACTCTCACACATTTAGACCTTTTAAATATTCTAATGTCTTGTAGATGTTTTAATGCTGTCATTTTTCGTTCAGATTTCTGTGATCTCACACTGGATCCAAACACAGTAAACACTGAACTCATACTGTCTGAAGAGAACAAAAAAGTCACACATGTGAAAGATCCTCAGCCGTATCCTGATCATCCAGAGAGATTTGAAGGTGTTCCTCAGGTTCTGAGTAGAGAGAGTCTGACTGGACGCTGTTACTGGGAGGCTCAATGGGAAGTGTGGGCCCGTATAGCAATGAGCTACAAAGGAACCAGCAGGAAAGAAGGCACTAATAGTATGTTTGGGCTTGATGACAAATCCTGGAGTATTTTCTGCAATGCCAATGGATTTAACATTTGGCACACGAATAAAACCAAAAACATACCTGCTCCTTCATCTTCATCTAAACAAGTAGGAGTTTATCTGGACTGGCCAGCCGGCACTCTGTCCTTCTACAGCGTCTCTGACACACACACACTCACACACTTACACACATTCAACACCACATTCACTGAACCTCTATATGCTGGATTTATGATTAATTTACTCAACTCCTCAGTGTCTCTGTGCAATTAAATGCGCGCACCCACACACACACATATACATACACAAACAACACACACACACACACACACACAAACACACACACACACACACACACACGCGCACACACACACACACTGTTTTTGTAGTATGATTGAAGGGGACTGTATTAAGTTTAGTACTGTACCTAGCTTTACTTAAGGTGTGTTGGACTGTATTAAAGTGAATGAGTTGAAGTGATGATACCTGCTGTTAACCAGCTAAATGGTGTTTAGTGTTGCCTTTCATTGGGCTCTCAATTTTTTTGTAAAGTAGTTATTTACTTATTTATTTATTTTTCATTTTTTATATTGTGTGTTCATAAAGCATATTTATTATGACACAGTGGCAAGTCAAAATCAAATGTTGTTGGTTACTTATTGATGGTAATATTGTCAGCATTATTAAGTAGCCTAAATCATTACTTTTTCAACTTTGTTTTGTCATATTGTGACCCTGTCTGGCTAAATCCAGGCAAATCCCACACTAAATCCTCTTGACAGTTCTCTCTCAAGTGGTTCCATTGTTGTCAGCATTAAGTCTGAGAATGATTCTGTGGGCTATATAATACTTTTATTGTCAAGAAAAACACACTTTACATTGAGGTTCCCTTTATAAAGGGTTTATTAAGGTGTTCATAAATGACTAATAACTAATTTACAAATGCATTATAAATCATTGATAAGCAGTTTTATATGCATGAATAAAAAGGGGGATTTTAATGCAATACCTGCCAAATAGTGAGCCATTTTTAACTCACGTTATAAATGCTTAATAAATATATTTATTAATATGTACTACACTCAAAACCAGATTCCTGATTTATTTCATGATGCAGCAAAAATAGACTATTATAGCAAGACTGAAGAGTGTTGTATTTATGGTTTTCTCATATCTCATGACTCGTGTCACTTTTCTTACTATTTTATTACCAGAATCTATTCTGTACCTTACCCATGATTCTCTGAAAAAGTTCAGGATGCCTATCCTCAGCAATGACTAGAAACTGATATATTTAATGTATCAAGAAGAAATCAAATTATATTTTGTGGAGGGGCGCTAGTGAGCAGACTGTAGCGTAGGTGTTTCTTTGGTGAGCTCCATTGAAATCTATATAAAAATACTTTAAAATTAGATTTTTTTTGGTGCAGTGTTTAAAATACAGTGCAGAATACCATGCGAAAATTTTATGTTCACTTCTTCATCAAGTTACACAAACTTTCAAGCTTAGATCAATGGCTAGAAGATTATGTCAATATGCCTACCAAGGGAAACCAAGGGATACCAAGGCCTCCCATCGGATGCTGCAAGAGCCCTCTCAGTCAAAATAGCCAAGCCCTGTCACTGTTGTACTATTGGGGAGGCTTACCCATCCAGTGCTGTGAGTATTGAATTCCCGGTCGAAACTGCTAAGCTCTATTTAAGTTAAAACAGTTGAACAGAAAAGCCCTGTCAGAAGTTTGAGTATTGAACTCCAAAAGCCCTCCCGATCCAGCGACCAATTCCCTCCCAGTGATCACCGCACCATCAGGCTTGCACACTGCTGTTTTGAGAGGCTTGTCGATATAGTTTCCTGGGTGCTGTCCTGAGTTTGTTTGGCATCATTGGGGAGTACTCTGGTTCGGGCCAAATTACAAGCTCTGAGCCCTCCCCTCGGACAACACGGCAAATATGCATACTTTACACCTTTACTCTATTTGATCATTTGTAAGTGAAATAGATATCTGAGTGATGTATGTGTGCTATTATGTAGTAGAAATCACTGTTGTCAACACTACATGAAAATAGTGTAAATATACAGATTTAGTAACTAAACATAAGTTATCTATTTTATTTTTCAATTTTAGCACAGCAGACAGATAGGACTCAGAGGTAAACTCAATCTCAAGACATTTATTCACAGGTTTGTAGAACAGCATATGGGTGAGTATCAGAAACAGAGTTGAATTCAATGGACTCAAAGAAACACTCCACTTTTTTTGGAAATAGGCTCATTTTACACCTCCCCTAGAGTTAAACAGTTGAGTTTTATCGTTTTTGAATCCATTCAGCTAATATCCGGGTCTGGCGGTAGCACTTTTGGGGGCATAAGGAAATCATGTTTTTTTTAATTATTTAAAAGCAAATGCAAACATATCGAGATATATATCGAATATCGTAAAATATTTTGACAATATCGAGATATCAATTTTTTTTAGATATATCGCCCGGCCTTAGTGACCTCACACTTTATAGTGTAAAAGAGGGCTCAGAGCGCTAGAGAACTTTGTGGCGGAAACTCATTTTAGATGAAAGAAAATGTATTTTCTTTCCTTTTTTAAAAAAAATATTTCACTATCGAAGTATGAGCATAAACAGGCCTCTGTCATTGGTTTGACCACGCTGGGTGCAGGTAAGTGTTACTCGGGACAGGCCGAGGTTTTGTGGGGTTAGTTTGAGTCGTTTCATTGTGATTTTTAAACTGTATATTCGCTTGCTGTTAAATTATCACCCCTTATAAATGTACAGCATGCATTTATTGCTAGCGTAAACCCACAATGTTCATATGCAAACACTGTGGCATCTATGTGGAGATATTATAGCCTTAATTAATAATGCAAAAGGGCACAAAAACATGGCGAACTTCAGGTTTTTGTGTGCAGTTTCTAAATGCCCATGCATGTTCCAAAGCCTCTCTGCACTTCAGTCACACATGTACTGCAAACACAAAGTCCGCAAAAATAACGGAACAGATCTGAACAACATGATTTGAATTCTCGATGCAGCGTTGAAGGCTGTACATTCGTTTGAGGTGCAAACAAATAGCATGAGACACATCTTATCAAAAGTTCAAGAAGAATTGACAAGCTAAAAATTCCAGAATTTAAAATAAATTAAATAAGTGGGTTATCTAAAAGAAAAATTACTTAAGATGTATAATGAGAGATATTTTAAGTCAGATTAGACTAAAAAAAAATTCAATTATGTGGAGCCTGTGCAAGTGTAAATGAAACTCTGAACCGCCAGAACAATGGATCTGTTAAAGGCACAATATGTACGATTTTTTGTAATAAAATATCCAAAAACTACTTGCGATATATTTAATGCAGTTGTGTACTTGCATTATCCCAAAAGTTCCCAAACATTTGTAAATACAGAGAAATTCCAATTTTAAATAATGACTCGTCCCTGGTCATTGTCGCCTATCAATGACGTAATATCCACACTATCCTCAGTTTCAGCTTGTAGAAACAATGGCAACACACAAATTATAACCAATCACACATGAGTCTGTTGAGTTTATGAATGCAATGGCCAATCAGAGGCGTTCAGATGAGTTTTTTATTCACTGCACACACTCAGCTCTCACACGAATTCTCTGATCATAAACAACAAAGTGCAGATGTACGTATGATGTAAGATATTCATTCATAAAACAGTAGACAGCTTAACTGATTATAAGGGGAGTTTTTTGAGAGTGCCTAAACTCACGCTAGACTGAGGTCAGTCATAATATTCTTTGACAATGTAAATGTTCTGTGGAAGGTACAGGTAATTTTTAAATTCATTACCTAAATCCATGAACATCCTCCTTCATAGCATCATCGAGCTTCACCTTTGTTATTGTTTTGAAAATGCAACCTCAAGCAGTGAAAACTTACATATTGTGCTTTTAAAGAACAGTATGATTAGGCCAAGGGGCAGACACCACAAAATCCTCATGTACTTCAAAATGTAAGGGATGGCAGAAAATTTAAGGAAAATACTCTGAATAAATGAATAGAGTATTCATCAGTTGTCTCTTTGATTTTATATCAAGATGCATTCGAGGTAGTTAATCAAATCAAATCAAATCACTTTTATCCCCTTGGCTCTGGAAGAAAAACTCAAACTAGTTGCTGTGCACATGACACTTTCAGAAAATTGTCCTCATAATAGATCGTCTTAATCCTATGTAGTTGGTCATGCTTTGTAGAGAGGACGATTTTAAGTTATTTGGGCAGCAACAAGTTTTCACACCTCTTTTGAGTGATCTCAAGGACATGGAGGAATTTGGAATTGTACTGAAGAATGGAGAGAAAGTGAGGGGAACAGTGATTGCCATCGTTGGAGATAATTTGGGGTCGCATAGCATCGGTGGTTTCACTGAGAATTTCAGTAAGAGTACACATTTCTGTCATTACTATCTTATTAACAGAGACATGTTTGAAAGTAAAGGCACAGTTAGGTCCAAAAAGAACAAAACAGAGTTATCAAAACAGTGTGTCAGTGTCTGAAGGACCAGAAGTTTGTGATGGTGTCAAGTTTGACTGTGTGTTTAACTGCCTAAAACACTTTCATGTGTGTGATCCTGGACTTCCTCCATGCTTGGCACACAACCTTTTTGAGGGAGTTGTTTCAACCGATCTGGCTTCATACATTAAACAGCTTGTCACTGTAGGGAAGCATTTTAGCTGTCCAGCTCAACAGGAACATTTCAAGCTTCAACACAGTGGAAGTGACTCGAACAATAAACCATGTGAAGTAAAACCTGATTCTGATTAAAGTTGACAGGACATGCAGCTCAGAACTGGTGTCTGCTTTGATTGCTTCTGTTACCAATTGGGGATCGAATAAAAAAATTAACTTGATGAAATTTATCAGTTGTGCTTGAAGGTAAGGGAATTTGTTGAAATGATAATCGAAAATCCATCATGATCAAATAGCCTAAATGAAATGCCTGACTAAAGAAGGTATGCACTTAAACGGGTCATCAGAATTTTCATTGGGCATGTGATATGATTCTTTAGGGTCTTAATGAAAAAGTCCATAACATAATTTTGTTAAAATTTCTCAATGATAATGTAAAACAACACCCATTTTACCCTGTCAAAAACAGCTCTGCAAACATTAACTCGTTTTTTAGCATGTTGCTTTAAATGCAAATGAGATCTGCTTAGCCCGCCCCTCTCTTCTGTGGGGTGACGAGCTGTGCTCTGAGAGACTATTTACTTTAGCCACATTTAGCCATGAAACTTGCACATAACTAGGACATTATTAGGAAAGGTGATTGCTAAGATTCATAAAAAACCCTTATACTCACCTCTGCTGTAGGTGAAGCTGGATCACGAATGATTCGCGTGAACAGACAAATTTAAATAGATCGGGGCGCATTCCCTTAAAAAACAAACGTAATCTACTGAGTCTTCAGCGGCTCCGATGTCAGGAGTAAATGACGACTGCTATGTTCATTATTACATACAACAACAATGCACCTCAGTCGCTTTGGAGACATTCTTGTCTACTCCGGTGGTGAAACAATGGTGGACTGATGACAAATCACTCGGGGTGGGTCTAAGGTAAGACGGCAGTGTCAATCAACAATCGTGGGAGGGGCCTGGGTCTGTGTGACGTCACACAGACAAGAAGCTAAAAACGGCTTGATTTGAGAAAGGGGAAATGATTTTAGTAGATTAAAAAAAACACTGTTTATTTTTTAGCATTATAGGGTGGATGTGTACACACTGCCAACACACATTTATGTTCAAACAACTTGAAAAGTGAATTTTGCATCCGATGACCCCTTTAAGAGCCTTGTTTTCAGATGTACTACTTAAACCAAAGCATCATTATTTGCTTCACTACCCTGAACTTAAATTCATACCATTGATTAGACTATGGAGTTTACGATTTAAGAGTAAGCATACATGTGTTAAGAGGAGCTAAAATGTGTTAATAAGGTTGTTTTTCCCATTTTGACCACTGAGTGGCACTGTGAACATTACAGTGATTTAGTATATAGGTAGCCTTCCTACTGCTTTAGGTAGGCGTTTGACCCGGAAGGGCAAAAGTTTTTTGACCACATCAGCAGGAAACTGATGGACATTGTAAGCTTCCTTGTGTGTATGTAATGGATATTAAATTGGACATAATGTACATTAATAAATTGTATGGTGATGCAAAAGAAGAATGGTCTTCTTGTTCCTTATAGAGAGATGCAACGAGGAAGTAAACAAGGTAACATCAAAGTAAGAAAGCATGTCAACCTAATTACTGCAGTATTAAACAACTCAGTAGCTTAAGGTATTAGATTTAGCTCCTACACATTTTCTGGAGTTTTGGTGTTGGAATTTGATGGCACGGCGGATTGTGTTTACCGACAGTGGTTTCTGGAAGTATTCCTGGGCCCATTTAGTAATGTTAATGACAGAATCATGCCGATGAGTGATGCAGTGTCATCTGAGGGCCCGAAGACCACGGGCATCCAACAAAGGTTTTCAGCCTTGTCCCTTACGCACAGAGATTTCTCCAGTTTCTCTGAATCTTTTGATGATGTTATGCACTATAGATGATGATATTTGCAAAGCATTTGCAATTTGACGTCGAGGAACGTTGTTTTTAAAGTATTCCACAATCTTTTTACGCATTCTTTCACAGATTGGAGAGCCTCTGCCCATCTTTACTTCTGAGAGAGTGCCTCTCTAAGACATCCCTTTTATAGCTAATCATGTTACAGACCTGATATTAATTAACTTAATTAGTTGCTAGATGTTCTCCCAGCTGAATCTTTTCAAAATTTCTTGCTTTTTCAGTCCTTTGTTGCCCCCGTGCCAACTTTTTTGTTGATCACAGTTAATGGGCCTTCCTCCAGAGTGAATATGTTGGTGATTTTTAAAATAGCTTCTTTTGGTAAACATTGTCACAGTCACACTTTATTTCCAGAATGATCTTGAAAGGCCTCTCTAACACTAGATACAAACAATTGGCTTGCACTCATCCACCTTTGAAACTTAAGCAGGATTCTTAATGCATCATTAAATGCCACCATTGAATTTGCTCTCATGGTTGCTTCATTTCTTTTAATAAACCATACAGCATATTTAAATTTGGCATTTGCCAATTTCTTTTTCTCAAATTCTGGACCATACCTTGCTTTCCCTGTTAAAACCCAATTTTTAAAAGCATCTCTAGCCTCCAAATGCAATTCAGATGAATATTCATTCCATCCAGCCCTAAAAAAGATCACTCTTAACTAATTTTTGACAGAAAGGTCTACTGGCATTATTTAAACAATACACTATTTCATCAAACGTAGGTCATTAATATGTTTGATTCTTACACATCAAATTTTTTATATCTGCTGTAGAATAGGTCTTTCCAGGATTTTATTCCAGGACAAACCATAATTTGATGGTTTAGGATGTTGATATAAACACTGATCTACCCCACTATTGTATTTATATTTGTGCAGGTTGTAAAAATTTAAATTGTCATTTGCTCACCTCAAGTTGTTCTAAACCTGAATGAGTTTCTTTTCTCTGTTGACCCCACTGACTTCCATAGTACAGTATGAAAAAGAGATAGCCATACTGTAGCACACCAACACATGAGGAAATGTGATGTTAGCAACACATTTATATACTAACAGTTGTTCATGTGAAATGAATGTGGAGCGCATACATCGACAGAAACGTACATTAGTGAAACTGTTTTGCTGAACTGTGGTTGGATTTTTTTTTTTTTGTTAAGAGAACCGTTACACCTCTAATGTGGGACCTCTAACAATGACCTTTAAAACAAAAGTCTAAAGAGTGCAGTACCTGAAATCCATATTTGTGCATAAGTAAGGGATTATCCATGGCTAGCTGTGCATAAATGATTTTAATGCGCAACATGGAGGCAAAGAACCACCCAACATGAAGCAGAGGGTGGTTCCCTCTGCAGAGTGCATTCAAATCATTAAAGGGATAGTTCCCTAGCATAAAAAAGTAAGTCATTAGTTACTCACCCTGGTGTTGTTCTAATGCTGTATGCCCTTCTTTATTTTATGGACCATGACCAAAGGCCAATATCAGGATTTTCATTAAATGCATAAAATTTCATATCATATTCCCCCATAACATATTCCCTGGTCGCTATTCACTGCCATTATACAGATGAGAGTGAGCAGAACATTTAAAAAAAAAAAAAATCTCCATTTGTGGTCCATTAAAGAAAGAAAGGCATAGGGCATTCAAACAGTAAACTGCTTTTCATTTTAGGATAGACTATTCCTTTAATGCACAGCTAGCCATGGATTATTCCCGCTTATTCCATGTTCATTTGTCAGCAATGACAACTTAAAACTATTATTAGCGGCATCCAATCGCCACATAGAGGCTAGATAGTGGGCTCGTGACTCATTCGCACTCGGTCATTTTCTCATCATAACAAAGAATTAATGCTCTTACAGCTATTATTGATGTATGCCGCACAGTATTTGAGCGGTGGGTCAACTGGGTTGGTTGTGTTTTTTTTGGGGGTGGGGTTTGTCAGTTATGGCTCGTTAGATCTACCATTCTGTCCGCTTTGAATCAGACACAGAATAAAGTAGTGTGTATTATTATTATTTGAATGAATGAATGAATTATAGCATTTATTTGAAATAGTTATTGAGAGAGAAAAAGAGAGATGCATGATTGCATCAGTTCAGCATCTCTCGTCTAACGACGAGGCTGTGAGTTACCCCCTCCTTGCTGAAAAAAATAATTTTGCAATTCAGTAGTGAATATATTTTATTAACGTGACAGGCAGTGTTGATGTGTTTTTTTTGCAGCTTTCACGAATCAAAACTACAAGTATGTGTTTTAATTTGTACATTTATTATTTACATTTAATTTGGGCAACTTTCATATTAGAAAAGTAACTGTCCTTATTTTCATGCATATAATAAGGTGGATGGGGATAACGAGAACAAAACGGACCCAATTCAACAAATTTAGTGAGATGGAGTTGGTTGCACTTGAACCAGTACCTTCAAAATGCCATTTGTCTTCAACAAAAGAAATGTTAAGTATAACTTTAAGCAATGGTACATTGGTAATTATAATGATTCAAGCTGAATTTACTGCATGCTGCTTTTGTCATTCCCTCTTTTCCAGAAATCCAGACTCTGATAAAAACATGTCAGAAATCCTCCAAGAATAAACCACATTTAAGTCCGGTATGTTAACTTATTTGTAATTTGTTCACCCTTTCTTTGCTAATATTCGTTCAAAGTATTTATGGTACTTTAAGTAATAAAAACAAATTAAATGTTGTTTTATCTTAGTTTTTTATTGTTAACTGTTGTAATTTTATCTTTCAGGTACCCTACCAATCCAGAATATGTGCAGGTTTTCTTCTTGGGAAATATTACTTTCCTTATAAGTATTAGTTATAAGTTATAAGTATAAGTATTTTCCTTATTTTCCTTAGACTCTAGAAGGAAATGGCTATGTAAGTTGCTTTACAGACTTTACCTTATGTGAAAAGTGTAAGATAACTCAGAAGTTCTAATGATCAGAAGTTTGTCATTTATGTGTATATACATTTTTAGAATTGGAGGTTTTTCTTTTAATCTGATCTGTTTCTACCCTCTATGTTTGCAGTTATGGTACCAGTTCCTCAAACACAAATACAGAGCAAGGAGAATAATGCTGTCTGAAGAAACTCCAGGATCCTATCCCAGATCTATGTTAGGGGCAAGTGTATACATTAACACATAGCTTCTCTAACCTGTCCTGAAGCCCCACTCTTTCACTCCCAGACCAATAACTTATGTTAACTATATTATAGGGATGTAACGATATAAAAATCTCACGATACGATAATATATAGATATGAAGTCCCTGATAAGACATTTATTGCGATAATAAAAAAAGAACAAATGAAGACTAGGAATTGTTTGTTTTTTTGTTTTTTTTACATAAAGTTAAATTCTTCTGTCTAATGCACTTTGAAAGGTCAAAATTACGAGCTTCAACCCATGTTCTTAACTAAGAAAAGAAAAATGTAAGAAAAAAATTATGCCATATTGTGCATTTGGTTTTAGTTCGTTTGACAGAGACTTTGCCAAAACATAATGGAATAAAACATAAAACACAACTTTAAAGAACTTTTATGTTAGAATAAGAAGTTTAAATATATTTTAAAAATCTACACTTTTTGCCCAGAAGACTTCTCGTTTCATATTGTCATGTGACCACAATAATATTGAGTTTTGCTATCGTGATACCACGATATTGATCATTTCATTACATCCCCTACTACAGGTGCATCTCAATAAATTAGAATTGAGATGCATTATGATTAGAATTGACCTCTACATTGTAGTAGGGCAGGACAACAATGCAGAATATTAATAACTATGACTGTGACTGTCATATACATAACATCATAATGAGAACACTATTATAATGTGTGAAAAAGTTCTTTCTTGTAACTTATTTCAAAAAGTGAAACTTTCATATATTTTAGATTCATTACATGTAAAGTAAAACATTTCAAATGTTTTTTTGTTTTAATTTTGAGGATTAGATCTTACAGCTCATGAAAGTCGAAAATCAGTATCTCAAAATATTAGAATATTTACATTTGCCTTTCAATAAATGACCATCCATTAGGGGTGTGACGAGATCTCGTGTTACGAGATCTCGCGAGATTAAAACGCGACGAGATTTCTCGTCGAGGTGAAAAGTTGTCTCGTCGTGAGTTGTGATGTCAGCATGATGGAGCGTGAGGGTGAAATTAGTATTGAAGATCCCCCTGCCACATTTAAATCATTTGTGTGGCAACATTTTGGTTTTCCGGTGGAAATAAGAAACGGCGAAAGAGTGACAGACAAGACGAACACAATATGTAAACATTGTAAGAAAACAATGCCGTACACCGCGGCTAACACGAGCACTATGCAAAAACACATACAGAACCACCACAGCTCTCTACTAAAACCAGCCGCACCTGTGACGAAAACCTTAAAAGGGCAAACAACTCTAAATGCCTTTGCATCTCTTCCACCGTCAAGTGCAAGAGCCACGGCAATAACGAGAGACATCGGCGTTTTCATTGCAGCTGATATGAGGCCATTTTCTGTGGTGGAAAATCTGGGATTTCGGCGACTCCTCCACACACTGGAACCGAGGTACACCATCCCATCACGCGCGCATTTTACTCGCACTGTGGTCCCAACCCTCTACAAAGAAGCCAAGGTCAAGGTTGTACAGACTCTGAAAGAGGCAGAAAGCATCGCCATTACTACTGATGGTTGGACTTCTAGGTGTACGCAGGGCTATATCACAATTACAGCCCACATAATCAACAGTGAGTGGGAAATGGTGAATTTTGTACTGCAGACTCGCCCACTTTTTGAGTTCCATACAGGGGCAAACATAGCTGAAGTTTTACAAGCAGCTGTCACTGACTGGGAGATTAAAAAACCAAACCATGGCTTATATTCTTGAAAAAGAACATGACCATATCTTAGGCTGTTCTGTGTAGTTCATTTATCTCTTTTTCATGCTTGAAGAAAAAAATAGTTTCTGTTTGCACTTTTAGTTTTGAGAGAGCAGTACTTTGATTATGGATACACTTACTGTTTGCATTTAAAGTGTTATTTCTGTTATTTATATATTTATTTTATTTATACTGTTTATAATTTTTTTTATGTTCGATTTGTGGCAAGGAGTTACATTTCTCATGTGAAATCGTACAGGGGAGAAGCCAGTCGGTAGAGTTTATAGCAAAACATTTTGCACTGTTTGCATGTCCTTTACTGCATAGAATTCATTAAAATAGAAGTAAAATAACATTCATTACAAGTTGATTTCAAAATGCACCTAAATTGTTTTGCATTTTGTGATTTGTCAGTTGAATAAAAGACTATTTTCCATTCATATATTTCATCGAGGATTTCTTAAAAATAGTGTAAAAATCTCGTCTCGTCTCGTTCTCATGAACCCAATCTCGTGTCTCGTCTCGTCTCATGGAGTAAGCGTCTCGTCACACCCCTACCATCCATACAGTATAAATTCTGGGTATCTCTTGTTCTTTGAAACCACAATAATGGAGAAGACTGCTGAGTTGGCAATGATCCAGAAGACGAACATTGACGCCCTCCACAAAGAGGGTAAGTCACAGAGGGACATTACTGAAAGGTGTGGCTGTTTACAGAGTGCTGTATCAAAGCATATTGTGAGAGCTTCACAACTGAAGCTGGAGTCAGTGCATCAAGAGTCACCACGCTCAGACGTCTTCAGGAAAAGGGCTACCAAGCCACTTCTGAACCAGAGACAACGTCAGAAGTGTCTTACCTGGGCTGTGGAGAAAAAGAACTGGACTGTTGCTCAGTGGTCCAAAGTCCTCTTTTCAGATGAAAGTACATTTTCATTTAATTTGGAAATCAAGGTCCCAGAGTCTGGAGGAAGAGTGGAGAGGCACAGAATCCATGTTGCTTGAAGTCCAGTGTGAAGTTTCCACAGTCAGTGATGATTTGGGCTGCCATGTCATCTGCTGGTGTTGGTCCACTGTGTTTTCTGAAGTCCACAGTCAACG
Organism: Schizothorax lantsangensis; assembly: GCA_027422415.1. NCBI lineage: Eukaryota > Metazoa > Chordata > Actinopteri > Cypriniformes > Cyprinidae > Schizothorax > Schizothorax lantsangensis. Next base: position 166,987 of record JAPDDO010000074.1, read on the forward strand.
CAGCCATCTACCAGGAGATTTTAGAGCACTTCATGCTTCCTTCTGCTGACAAGCTTTATGGAGATGCTGATTTCATTTTCCAGCAGGACTTGGCACCTGCCCACACTGCCAAAGGTACCAAAAGCTGGTTCAATGACCATGGTGTTACTGTGCTTGATTGGCCAGCAAACTCGCCTGACCTGAACCTCATAGAGAATCTATGGGGTATTGTCAAGAGGAAGATGAGAGACACCAGACCCAACAATGCAGATGAGCTGAAGGCTACTGTCAAAGAACTTTTTATGTCCAAGATGGCGCCGAGGATGGCAGCCGTGTTGCGAGCTCCGAGAAAACTCTGCAGGTTTTCGTATGTTTTGTTTGTTTTTTTGTTGTTTTACGTGTTAGATGTTGTTAGTATAACTGTCTACGATAGAGACACGCTTTTAAACATCGGTTCTTACGTCGCGCAACGCAAACCGGACTTTGAGTTCCTGAACGCCGGTGGATTGTTTACAGACACCGCATCAGAGCCCTTTGTCTGGAACGCACGACCACGACGAAAGAAACGCAGCTGGAAAAGAGGGAAGAGAGCTGGCGTTCTTGTCAGACTGAGACGCCGTGCCTTTCGACCTCCTCTCCCAACCATTTTGCTGGCTAACGTTCAGTCACTGGATAACAAACTCTGTGAACTGCGTGCGCGCATCTCATACCAACGAGAAACAAGGGAATGCTGCGTTATTTGCCTCACAGAAACCTGGATGTCTGCAATGGTTCCAGACTCAGCCATCGAGCTTACAGGGTTCTCCGTACACCGCTCGGACAGAACGAAAGAGCTCACAGGGAAAAGCAAAGGTGGGGGCGTTTGTTTCTACATCAACAACTCGTGGTGTGATGAAAGGAATCTACACTCTATTAAATCCTTCTGCTCCCCTGATCTGGAATTTCATATGCTTCTGTGTAGACCATTCTGGCTACCGAGGGAATTTACAGCGATCATAATCACGGCTGTATACATTCCCCCTCAAGCCAACACAGACCAGGCACTCAGGGAACTGTACGGGAATATAAGTGATCAGGAAACCGCGCACCCAGATGCAGCGTTTGTTATTACGGGGGACTTTAATAAAGCCAACTTCAGAACAATAGCTCCAAAATACTTTCAACACATCACCATCAACACGCGTGGTGATCGTGTACTGGACCATTGCTACTCCCCCTTCCGGGATGCTTACAAATCCCTCCCCCGCCCACCTTTCGGCAAATCTGATCACTCCTCCGTTTTGCTTCTGCCTGCTTACAGGCAGAAACTGAAACGAGAAGCACCCGCCCTCAGGACAGTTCAATGCTGGTCGGACCAATCGGACGCTATACTTCAGGACTGTTTTGATCACGTGGACTGGGACATGTTCCGGGCAGCATCTGATGGTGACATAGAGGAGTACTCAGATTCTGTAACGTGTTTCATACGGACGTGTATAGAGGATGTAATTCCGACCAAAATAATACGCATCTACCCCAACCAAAAACCGTGGATTAACAGCGATGTTCGATCAGCCTTGTCAGCGCGGACATCTGCCTTTAAAAGACCAAAATCTGTACACACCTTACTAATAAAGCATAGTATCTGCAGAAAAACAGATGAACTCAAAATATGAACTTTAAATACTGTCTTAATGCACAAGCGTTTTCTTCATTACGATTTTCTAAAGGGAGGAAAACACGTAATGTGTAATTAAAGTTGAATTATTAAGTTAATATTCTGGCCTCATCTGCATGTCTTTTAGCATCACTGTCTTACTACATTAAACCAGCATTTTAAAATGCTACAAAACTGTTCAACCTTCCAGGGATTTAATTCTAGTTGTCATTTGTTGAAATAAATATAAACATACAGGCCTGGTTTCACAGACAGGGCTTAGACTAAACCAGGATTAGGCCATTGTTCAATTAGGACATTTAAGTAATTTTTATAAACTTGCTTAGAAAAAAAAAACTGGTGTGCATCTTGAGACGAAACAAAAGCACTGATATATTGTAAGATCGGTCAGTGCAAGTTTCTTTCAGTTGAAACGGCTCAGACTTGAGGCCAAAGTATACTTGCGTCATCAGAACAGTACGCGCACCACCCGACTTTTGTAACCGCGCGTACTTTGTACGCTCAGGTCGCACATGTGCACTTCAGTTATTTTGCAGTAATCAGGTTTTCCCACATGGTGGCAACACTGTCCCAGGCCGTTGTTTCACAGTAGAAAACGAAACTAAAGAGACGGAAAACAACAACAAAATAGCGGACGCTCAGAACAACAGACGCTCACATTGACGAGCGCTTGTGAGCGAGAGGGTATGTGACAGCTCAGCTTTGGTTTAAAAGAGTTCAATAATATTTGTTATCAGTCATGACTTAACAGGGAAAAATAGAGCAGACACTGAACATGAATGAAGCTTTCTAGAGCGCATGTGTTGACAGCCTGCGTTCGCGAACAACTTCAAATGGAGTATACTTTGAAAGGCTGCGCGTTCGACTGTACGCATACGCTAGCGTACGCGTACAAAAACGAAGTATACTTCGGCCTTTAGGCTACATTTTAGTCTAGGTCTAGGCTTAAGCCTTGTCTGTGAAACCGGGGGACAGTGTGCTTGTGTCTGTTTGCTGAATGTGACCCACAATCTCTGATTCTCCTCCGTGGCCATGGAAAAATTCATATTTTACAATGACAGCAATTAGGGCTGGACGATATATTGCATGCGATATGCACGCGCATCTCGTCAGTAAAGCCGGTTCCTTGATTAGCGCTAAATCTCCATCAGCTGTTTTCAAATAGAGCGGCATTTAAAACACGGAGCCGTAGATCACTGACAAGCTACGCAATATCGAGTTCATTATCGCTGATACATCGCCTTCGATAATGAACGTGATATTGCGTAGCTTGTCAGTGATCTATGGCTCCATGTTTTAAATGCCGCTCTATTTGAAAACAGCTGATGGAGATTTAGCGCTAATCAAGGAACCGGCTTTACTGACGAGATGTCAGCTGGCGAAGGAAGTACAACCTCTGCTGGGCCTTTTTCACAATAGACAGTGTTTTCTCTAGGATTTTTTTCCAGCTGTGGTGGCAGGACTATTTCCCATGGGCCATGCCCCCTCCCAACCCAAGAATCACGTGCACTCAGAATTGAATTTATTATAACTAAAAAAAGACAAGTAAATAATAAAATAAGAACAAATAAATTAATGACAATCAATAGCACAAACAAAAACAAGATACAAATTTAATTTGTAATAATCTATTCAACTAAAATAACACTGGATTGTCTTCACTGTATAAAGAGACAGTAATGACAGAGCAGCAGGTTTATTTAGGCTGCTGTCTCTTTAAGACCTCATGCACGGATCTAAAATACAGTTACACAGGGCTTACACAGTAAGCATACTTTTCTTTTTAGGAGCGCTTGTCCTCCTAATTAAAAAAAATTCAGGAGCACCTTCTGATCAATAATCAAAAATTAGCCGTCCTAATACGAGGTGATATTTGACTCCTTAAAGTGATTTACAGGGGCATTTTCTTTTTACCTTTGGCAGTTTTCTAATATTATTATAAGTATGTCATCTATGTCACATTCAAAAATTAAAATTTATAAGTTTTTCTGAATTTCTAATTTAAACAATATAAGAAGTAGAATAAGACAAATAAGTTAGCAATCATATGAAATTAGTATTAATAAAAAATTCATTTGTACTACAGAGGTGGCACAGAAGAACATAAAAGTGGCTTGTAGGTACGTTTAATGAGGCTCAGAGGTGGCATGAGTGCAGTTAAATTCATAAATTCATGTTGAGATTAATGTTTTAAATATAAAATGTTGAATATAGAAATATTAAATGAATTGTATAACTGAAATTATACTTTAAAAATTAAACTGAAACCGCCAGCAGGTGGCGGTATGTCACTGATTTTATCACTGAATCATTCATTCAGTTGATTCGTTCAAACGGCTGATTCATTCAGGAATGAAGCAAGTGTTTATGAATGGGTAATCATGAATCACTGACTCACTAGATTCATTTAAACACGCAGTTCATTCATGAATGAAACACCGCTGTGTGTTTGCTTTTAGAGATGCGCAGCGGCTGAGCTTTTACTTTATTTGGACCTATTTTCCTTGATGAAATGGCACAAAATCAGGCAGTAGTGTTAGTGTTTATTCAGACAACGTTAGTCACTTAATATTAACTTCTTTTTTATTGAACTGTTGTATTAAATCAATATCACATTTGCAAACTCCTTAATAATCTTTAAAAGCTGTCACTCTCAGTTTATTGCGATCTGTGGGCGCACAGAAAATAGAGAGCGCGCGAGTGAGTTCTCTTTCACTTTAAATGAGCAAGACTCAAAAGCATGTGCAAATGATACATTGCGTCATCTGTCATCGCGTTATAAGCGCGGAACCTGCGGGAATGAGTAGAATTATTATTAATAGCCGCAAACCGCGCTGAAATTCAAGTTCTGCTCCGTCACTATGATGTTACGGAGAAGCTGCAGCCGTGGCGGGGATGATTGGTCAGCAGCTGTGTTTTATTCACGATACAGCACGGCTATGACTGCTTCACCCAACCGTTCTGTGTATCACTGAGCAACACCCTTGGCAACATAAACAATCAATAGCATCAAAACTGTTTAATGTATTATGTATTTCGACAGAATTAACTGTTTGCTATTTATTTAATGAAGTATGAATGACCCCTGCTGGCATTATGTTGCATCTTTCATCTTTAATTTTGAGACCCCGCCCTTCCCAGGGCTCTAGACTCATTCTTCCCACTAACTTTCTCAGTTGGTCGCACAAGCACATCATTTGGTCGCAATTTTTTTATTTATTTATTTATTAACATTTGACTAATCGATGCATGCTGATGAACTTTTATCATAGTTTATAGTTATATGGCAACAAAAGTGTTCAACATTCAACCCTTTTTCATCAGTATTATTTGTGATTTAAATTTTGTGACAGGAATTCCTCTTTTTTGCTTTCACTTTCACTTTCAAATTCACGATATTGGTGTCACGCTTTACAAGAAAAGATAATTGTCTGTTTTGCTTGTATCTACATCTTTCACTTTTTAAGACTAAAACAAAAGATGGATTCATTGTTATTCTTAATTAAAAAGCACAACAATAAAACAGTACGTTACAATGACATTACGGTGCCTAATTGTAGAATAAAGTCGTTATTTTTGTTTTATTTCCGTACAAAAAGTATTCTCGTAGCTTCATAACATTACGATTGAACCACTGATGGCAGATGGAGTATCCTGATTATGCTTTTCATACTTTTCTGGGCCTTGACATTGTTAATTACTTGGCAGTCAATGGGAAAGTCACAAGCCTCCCGGTTTTCATCTAAAATATCTTAACACTTGAAAATAGTTTCAAATAGTAGGTTAGTTTATATTACATCTTTAAACAGCATCATAAACTAGTGATATTTGACTAAATTGGCCAATAACAAAAAGGTTTGTAATAGGAGTCAAATGGTGTAACCCAGGGGTGTCAAACTCATTTTCACTGAGGGCCACTTCAACATTATGGCTGCCATCAAAGGGCCTGTAAGGGCCTGTAACTGTAAGACTGTACAAACGTTACCATATTTAACATATTGTTAAATAACTGTCTCTTTATTTTATTATTAGCTACTTATTTAAGTTACAAATATTGTATATGCATTTGCATAGATGTAAAAATATAGGCTATGTTATTACTCTGTGTTATTTTAACAAATACTTTTAATTTATCAGGTTAAGAAATCCACATTACTCCATAAATCAAAATAAATAACAAAGACAAATATCATCAAACACAAGTCATTACATAAACTTTAAAAATGTTTTTTGGGAGTATAGCCCTTTATTGTCACTAGTCACAAGTACCAGCAAAATTAGCCATCAACCTGTCCATACACAACATACATGACAATGGGGTAGACAGGACAGGAAGACAGGGATTTTTGAAGAAAAATACAGCAAACAAGAGGAGAGAGAGGAGAAAAAAAATAACCCCCAGACTATGCTCCTTGGGGAGTACAGTGTGAGAACAGGAAAAACACCTCAGCAAAAAGCACATAATACACCATAGACACACGACTTGCAACAGGGGAGGGTAATCCAGCTCTGGCAAACAGCCATCCGGTCCAGCAGCCAACAGCAGCGCTAGTCACAGACCCGCTTGTCAGGCTGGCGGTTCAAAGCGACGGAGGCGTGGGATCGGGATTGGGAAAGTGAATGCATATATGTGTGTGTATGTGTAATAGTTTGTAATCAGTATGTATGTATGTGTGTGTATCTGTAATCAGCAGGTGTCTGAAGAATGGGGGAGGAACGCAGAGAGCGTCTCCCTGCGGTGCTCTTTCTCAGGGTTGATTTTCCAACAGCGGCCTTGGCCAAGGCCAGTGCTGGTAGAGGGAGCCGGAAAAGATAAGATTGTGCTTGTTTAGTCTTAGGGCGAGTAACCGCATTCCAATTCCACGGCTACTCTATTTGTCCATTCTGGTCTCCGTCAATTTTCCTTTGCAAAGCCGTGAGCTTCTCCATGATAGAATCCATATTGCGGTTAATAGTCTCAGTCTCAATGCTGACCGCTCTTCCCACTGCTTCAATCATGACGGGCAGCCTTGTGAGACTTTGAACAGCTGTTCCTGTTTTCTGAATTCTTCGATAACCCAGGGCAAAGCCTAATCCCATCAGCAGAAGACCTGTTATCATGGATCCGAATAGGTAGATATCTTCAATGTCCTCCACGGAAAGAGCCGCTAAACACACAACACGCCACCTGTCCCATGCGTCCATCGTGTAGCCAGCGGTGAACGTTCCGTCAGGACAGTTAGGTTCCCCAGAACCCGAACTTCTCGTCGAGAAGTTGGTGTCAATTGCGTTGAGAGACCAGTTGATCAAATCCATAATTTATCCAGTTTTGGAGAGCAATGCAGAGAGAGTCTCTCAAGAATTACACAAGACAAGACGATACAAGAGAGCAGGCAGGGAGGGAAAAAAAGGGAAGGACGGGGAGCAAGAAAAAATGCGACCGCCTC